>CAUYON010080076.1:0-11977 GCA_963573935.1 Arctocebus calabarensis
CGCCTGTAGTCCCAGCTACTTGGGAGGCAGAGGCAGGAGACTCGCTTGAGCCCAGGAATTGGAGGTTGCTGTGAGCTGTGATGCCACAGCACTCTACCCAGGGTGACAGCTTGAGGCTCTGTCTCAAAGAAAAAAAAAAAAAAACTAAGCCCAAGAAATTATATTGGTCAAAGCAATTGTACTTTGATTGAAGAGGATGGGAGATAGCAGGATGGCCTCCCAGCACTTTCTCACCCTTTCTTTTGCCCTGAGATACCTATTTGGAATGTCTAAGTCTTCTCTGGATACTGAACTACTCACTAACGCTATTGATGGGAGTGTAAGTTGGAACAGCCTCATTTGGCAGTTTGAGGACAATTTCTATCATGTTGTTAAATTATATAATCTTTGACTCAGCAAATTCATTTCTAAGAATCTACCCACAAAAATACTGGCATTTTTGTACAGAAATATGTAACTGTACAAGGTAATTCATTACAGAATTGCCTCAAGGTTAAAAAAAAAGAAATTTCTATTTCCTGGGATTGATTAGTAAAAATCACAGCAGTAGAGGACAAAGCTCCCTAAATACTCTTTCTTTCTTTCTTTTCTTTTTTGAGGCAGAGTCTCACTATGTCACCCTTGGTAGAGTGCTGTGGCGTCACAGCTCATAGCAACCTCAAACTTTTGGGCTTAAGTGATTCTCTTGCCTCAGTCTCCCAGGTAGCTGGGACTATAGGTGCCCACCACAATGCCTGACTATTTTTTGTTGTAGTTGTCATTGTTGTTTAGCTGGCCTGGGCCAGATTCAAACCTGCCACCCTCTGTATATGTGGCTGGCACTGTAACCACCTTGCTATGAGCACCAAGTCCCTAAATACTCTTAAAAGAAAAGCAATATGATTGTATAAAAATATACACATATAGGTATATAAATAAATAGACAAATGTCTTTTTGGGGGGAGGATTACAGAGTCTTATAATGTTCTCCTCAGTACAGCAACCTCAAACTCTTGGGCTCAAAGTGATTCTCTTGACTCAGCCTCCCTGGTAGCTGGGACTATAGGCACCCGCCACAACACCCTGCTAGTTTTTGAAGACAGGGTCTGGCTCTTGCTCAGGCTAGTCTTGAACCCCTTCCCTCCAGCAATCCACTCGTCTCTGCCTCCCAGAGTGTTAGGATTGTAGGTGTGAGTCACCATGCCCCGCTAGAAAAATGTCCTGAAAGAAGACCAAGTGATTACTTTTGGGTAGTGAGATTAAGGGAAAGATGCTTCAACTTTTTACTTTGTAGACTGGTGTATTGTTTGAAAAATTGGCAGGTATTTATATTTATTATGTAAAAAGAATATAGAATAATACCTCACAATAGCAGATATATGGATGACAAATAAGCATAAAAATGATGCTCAATATCATATGTCATTAGGGAGTTATAAGTTAATAAAACAGTGAGGATAGCATTACCTATTAGAATGGTAGAAATCCAAAACATTGACAACACCAAATTCTGGTGAGCATGTGGAGAAACATGAACTGTTATTCTTTGATGGTGGAAATGCGAACTGGTAAATCTACCTTGGAAGACAGATTGAAAGTTTCTCACAAAACTAAACATCTTCTTACCATATGACCCAGAATCATGCTCCGGGGATTTACTTAAATAAGCTGAAAGACCTGCACACAGATGTTTATAGCAGCTTTTTCATAATTGGCAAAACTTGGAAGCAACCAAGGTGTCCTTCATAAGATGAATGGATAGATAAACCACAGTATATTCAGAGAATAGAATCTTATTCAATGCTAAAAAGAAATGAGCTACCAAGCCATGAAAAGACATAAAGGAAATTTAAATGTGTATTACTAAGTAAAAGAGGCCCATCCAAAATGGCTACATACTGCATGATTCCAGCTCTCTGACATTCTGGAAAAGAAAAAACCACAGAGACAATAAGAAAAAGATCACTGGGTGCTGGGCGTTCTAGGGAAGGGAGGGATAAATGGGCAGCACAGAGGCTCCTTAGGGCAGTGAAACTAGTCCGTATGATACAGTGGTGGACACATGTCGTTACCTTTGTTACAACCCACCTATATGTGAGCTGTAAGAGAGAACCCTAATGCCATCTAGGAGTTTGGGTGGTTAGGACATGTGGATGCAGGCTCAGCAATTGTAGCAAATGTGCCATCTGGAGCAGGATGCTGGTGCCTCTGTTGCCGCTGGTGCCTCTGTAGGGGCAACAGATATATGGGAACGCTCTATACTTTCCACTCAATTTTGCTGTGAACCTAAAACTGCTCTTTTAAAAAAAGTCTATTTTTTAAAAAGAGAGAATATAAGAAACAATATCAATTTATAACTTAGTCCAACAATATTTGGACTAAAAATTTATTCCAAGGCCGTACATGGTGGCTCATGCCTGTAATCCTAGCACTCTGGGAGACTGAGGCAAGTGGATTGCCTGAGCCCACAGGTTCGAAACCAGCCTCAGCTAGACTGAGACCTCCTCTCTAAAAATAACCAGGTATTGTGGCAGGCACCTGTAGTCCCAGCTACTTAAGAGGCTGAGGCAAGAGGATTACTTAAACCTAAGAGTTTGAGGTTGCTTTGAGCTGTGACGCCATGTCACTCTACCGAGGGTGACAAAGTAAGACTGTCTCAAAAAAAAAAATTATTCCAATTTTATTATGCACAATAGGATGTTGTAGGTGCTGTGAGGGTATAGTGAAAAATAAAGCATAATTCTCATTCTCAAGAAGGTTAAATGTAATACAGTGATGTTATAGAATTTTTAAGGTGTCATAACGAAGACACAGTAACTGATTATCAGAGTTCAGAGAAAGGAATGTTCTGCTCTGTTCTGATTAGGGGGAATATGAGAATACTTCACTGAGGCAGGAACATATGAGTTGGATCTCGGAACATAAGTTTTGGTCAGTCAGATACAGAGTGGGACGGGAACAGGAAGAGCAGCCTAGGCAAAGGGAATAGCACAAGCAAAGACACAGAGGCATGAACAAGTAGACTGTGTGTGAGGAAGGGTGGCTGCCTGCGTGGCCGTAGCATAAGTTAGGTAAAGGGAAACAGTGGGGTATTAAATTGGAAAAGAAAGGTCGGGTAAAGCGTGCGATGTCTAGTATCTTGTATATTCCATGTTAAACTGCTTACGTGAACAAAAGATAGGAAGTCAGCAGAGGTGGGCAAAGGCTTTCGGTGGTAAACTGGGTCCATTGCCCTGTAGCCCAGACAGGCGTGAAAGGCAGAGGCCTCAGTCTAAAGGCCTGGCCCAGAACTCAGGAAGGATGGGGCCTGATGAGCCAGCGCTCTGGAGCCTGCAGTTGGAGGACTCCGAAAAGAAGCGTGCGCAGGGTTGCACCAACAGCCAATTAAGAGCACCTACCATCTGTTGGGTCAGGGAAGCTCTGGCCTCCATCTCAGCCTCTGTTTGGCAAGACCTTCTATAAATGAAAAATCAGATGTTCTCATACTTGGTGTCCCATTTTAGGGTCACTTTGTGTAGCTAGACAGAGGAGACTTGTGGAGACTCTGGTGAGGGTTTCTTTTCCTTCCTTTTCCTTATACCCCATATTCTAGGGGTTGGGTAGAGACCTGTCACTATTTATCTGTCTCTCTGTTGTTGTCTATAATTCAACCAAGGAGTTTGTACTTTGAACTCTGCCTAATACATTTCTCCTGATTCTGGTTTTCTGAGCTTCTGACCTTAAATTACTATCTTACTTTTCTTCCACAGTTTGATTTGTGTTCCTGGCATTGCTTTTTCCACTTGTTCCAAAACTTATTAGTTTAATGGCTTGGCCCTGCATTTTAACCTCACTCTGAACTTTAGCCTTAGCTACCCCAAATAGGGGTTGATCACCTAATAGGGATCCTACACTGTATCGTCATTCCTAAACTGCTTCTCAGCTAATCAGGGATACATGATTTATAAACATTAAACAAGATGTAAAATTGAATATCATTAAAAGGCATGGTAGTTGATAAAGAAAAGGCAGTAAGTGGTTGTCTTAGTCTATTTAATGTTGCTATAAAGCAGTGATTTTCAACAGGCATGCCCTGGAAATTTTTAAAGATCATTAATTAAATTATTTTCAAAAGACATTTAAAACACAATAAGTATATTCTTTTTTTTAAACTTTTTTTTTTTTTTGGTCAACATAATTTAAGTGTGGTGCAAGGAAGTTTAACTACAGGTTCAAGTATGCTGTGAGATTAAAAAGGTCGAAAAACACTGCTATAAAGGGATGCCTGAAGCCGGGTAATTTATAAAGAAGTTTATTTAGCTCTGGATCCTGCTGGCTGGTGTGGTGGCTCATGCCTGTAGTCCCAGCACTTAGGAGGCCTTTCAAGGCAGGTGGATTGCCTGAGCTCACGGGTTCCACACTAGCCTGAGCAAGAGTGAGAACCCATCTCTAAAAAATAACTGGGCATTGTGGAGGGCTCCTGGCAAGTGCCTATAGTCCTAACTACTTGGGAGGCTGAGGCAAGAGAATTGCTTGACCCCAAGAGTCTGAAGTTGCTGTGAGCTATGATGTCACAGCATCCTACCAAGGGCGACCAAGTGAGACTCTGTCTCAAAAAAAAAAAACAAAAAAAAAAACTGGAGATTTGGTGAAGGCCTCAGGCTACTTCCATTTATGGTGGAAGGTGAAGGGTGGTTCATCTTACAGAGATCACATGGTGAGGGAGGAAGCAAGAGAGAGGGGAGGAGGGTGCCAGGCTCTTCTTAACAACTAGCTCTCAAGGGGAGATAATAAGAGTGAGAACTCACACATACACCCCACCCCTAGGGAGGGCACCAATCATTGATGAGGCATCTGCCCCTCCCATCCAAACCCCTCACATTAGGCCCTACCTCCAACACTGGAGATCAAATTTCAACATGAGGCTGGGGGACAAGTATCCAAACTATGTCAGGTGTAGTGGGAAAGAAACTAAACTCAAGGAGTCTGGATTCAAGTTTTAGTTGTCACTAATTGGTTGTAGGACTGGCCCAGTCTTTCAACCTCAGCCATAAAATTGAAGCACTCTTCTATATGACTTCTTTTTTTTGAGACAGAGCCTCAAGCTGTCACCCTGGATAGAGTGCCATGGCATCACAGCTCAGAGCAACCTCCAATTCCTGAGCTCAAGTGAGTCTCCTGCCTCTGCCTCCCAAGTAGCTGGGACTACAGGCGCCCGGCCACTTTTTTTTTTTTGGTTGCAGCCATCATTGTTGTTTGGCAGGCCGGGCTGGATTCCAACCCACCAGCTCAGGTGTACATGGCTGGCGCCTTAGCCCTTTGAGCCACAGGTGCCGAGCCTCTTCTATATGACTTCTAAGAGAACTTTAAATACTGTGTCTAAGTACAATGTGGGTGGAGAAAGGGAAAGATCTGTTTGGGTAGGATTTGTTCAGTAAGTCTTCTAGGGAAAAAAAAGGAATATATGATAAGCCTTAAAGATGTGTGGGCTTTTTGACTGGGAAAATGAAAGTGAGAACACTTGCAGAGTTGTATTGGTGCTTAAGAGCTTGAGTTTGAACATTAGAATTGAACAGATCCTGATTGAAAGCCTGACTGCCATCACCTGTGTGATCTTTAGCAGGTTAATGAATGTCTTAGAGTCCCAATTTTTCCATCTGTAAAGTGAGGGGTGGGAAATGTCTACCATTTGGCTAATATGAAATATTATACTTGAACCAATTTACCTAACATCTATCTGACCTACCAATAGTGGTTATTAAGTATGCACTCCATATTGGTAATATTTTAACCATGGTAAGCGTAAAATCATGGTACACATAAAATCATGGTAAACATAAAGTAAATTTCTTTTATACATTCTTTACTTGAGGATAAAGAAAGTAAACATCTGGGTGGCGCCTGTGGCTCAGTGAGTAGAGCGATGGCCCCATATACCAAGGGTGGCAGGTTCACACCGGACCCCAGCAAAACTGTAACAAAAAAAAATAGCCGGGCATTGTGGCAGGTGCCTGTAGTCCCAGCTATTCGGGAGGCTGAGGCAAGAGAATCGCCGAAGTCCAAGAACTGGAGGTTGCTGTGAGCTGTGATGTCACAGCACTCTGTTGAGGGCAGTAAAGTGAGACTCTTTGTCTCTAAAAGAAAAGAAAAAAAGAAAGAAAGTAAACATCTTGATTTCCTAAACCCAACGGAAATGTCTAAGGACATTTTCTGGGTGGATGTTTCAAAATGTTTAGAGAATATGCATGTGTAATATTGTTTACCTCTATGGCTCAGGAACTACTTTCAAACTAAACAAAGTAAATAAATTTCATTTCAATTTGAACCATAATACTTTAGTAAATAAAATGAGAATAAATTTTAGGCCCTAGAACCATTTTTCAGGACATTTCTTCTCTAAATCAACAAATGTGACTTTCAACCTTGCAAACAACTTATGCTAGCAGTGTAAATTTTAAAGCTAAAAGAACTTTTTCTGAAAAACCTGGCGTAAAAGTATCAGAGTTCCTATACATGAGTGTAGATAAATTGTGTGTTTACGTACTTGTGTGCAATTTCTTTGTAAATGTTCCAGTAAAAAGTAAATAAAATAAAATAAAAGGAACAGTGTATTTTGGGAGAATTACTTTTTACAGGTGCGTACCAATAGCAGGGAGGGTCAGAGACTTGTCCCACAAATTTTTCTTTTAAATTACTTATCTTTTCCTTTCTGGGTATTTGCATTAGTATGGACAGGTTAGTTTATACTACACCCGAAATCTCAGTGGCTGAAAAGCACTCTTCATTCACTCTACCTGTCCTAGGGGGCACAATGGAAGGGTTTATAGCACAACCCCTTGGATGAAGGTCTCAACTACAGCTTGAACTTCACCTAACAAATGCAAACCATGTAAACCTAATCATTTGTACACTCATATGAATCTGAAATTTAAAAAAATTAGAGTAGGACTCTTTGTGAAAATTTCTGACAATAACCATAATAAACTTTTTCCTCTGAGACAGGCAGATTGCTTGAGCTCAGGAGTTTGAGACCAGCCTGAGCAAGAGCAAGACCCCATCTCGATTAAAAATAAAAACAGTAGGTGGATGTGGTGGTGCACACCTGTAGTCCTAGCTACTCAGGAGGCTGAAGCAAGAGTACTGCTCAAGCCCAAGGGTTTGAGGTTGCTGTGAGCTGTGACACAATGCCACTCTATCCAGGGCAACAATGTGGGACTCTGTCTCACAAAAACAAACAAACAATTTCCCTTGGATTTGTATCTGCAACTATGCCTCCTTCACGTTCTTATTTCACTAAGGTGTTCCCAGTACCAATGTTTTATAATATAACCAGTGGTAGCATAGCATAATGTCTACATGTTTCTGCTTCTTTGCATTTTTTTTTTTTCTTGTTCTGATGTTTCCTCTGGTTCCATGGTTGGCTCTTTTTTTCTTTTTTACTTTCTCTGTTCTTCGAACTGAAAAGACTCAAGAAAATGCTACACCTATAAGCAAAATAATCTTTACTTCTTTTCCTCCTTCTTGTGGTTCCATTTTACTTGCTTCTTTATAGCAAGAAAAAATTTCTTTCCTCTGAGTCTTGCTATACTTCCTTCTAATTCTCACTTCCTGTCACTCAGAAAGTTATCACAGAGGAAAGTAACCAGCGGAAGAGTAATAGGTATTACTCAATCCACTATTTATTCTGTCTGATGTTAATTAGCTGGTTGCTTTGATTTTCATAGCCTGTGCGCATTCTATAAGTTGATGACTTGATTAATTCTAGGTAGAATTAATCTTTTTTTTGGTTAGAGTCCCACAAAATGTTGTCTGAATCTCTAATATGACTTTCATAATCTGCCCTGTCTCAGGATTATGTTTTTCATATGGGCTCTCAATAAATCGTGATAACTTTATAGATAAACAGTGATTTGCACATAATACATATTGTCATTATTAAATCATTGGTGAATTCTATGTTTGACTAAATTCACCATTTGTTCTTTTTTTTTTTTTATGAGACAGTCTTACTTTGTCACCCTCAGGAGAGTGCTGTGGCATCACCAGAAACCTCAAACTCTTGGGCTCAAATGATTCTCTTGCCTCGGCCTCCCAAGTAGCTGGGACACACAGGCACCAGCCACAACACCCAGCTATTTTGGGGACAAGGGTTGGGGTGGGGGATCTCACTCTGGCTCAGGCTGATCTCGAACTTGTGAGCTTTGGGAGCCTCGGCCTCCCAAAGTGCTGGGATTACAGATGTGAGCCACCGTGCCCGGCCCTGACCATTGGTTTTAGTAATATTTGGGTATATCTCAATTCAGCCATTGTCACTTATTAGACTTTTACTCAAATCCAGGAAAAACATATACATAAATAGAAAAATATGTTATCTTCTATTGATGATATTTTTACTTCTTACCTCCCGTTAGACTGCAGTACTATTGTTTGTTTACAATTCATACCACACCTTTTATTCATTCATTTACTGATTTACTCAGTAATCACTTAATGAGTCCTTATTACAGAGGTGAAGTAGGATAGAAAGTTTAATAATACTCAATACCCTCTTTCAAACACTGGGAGCAGATAAGAGACAGAGAAGTAAAGCAATTGCTATAGTGTGATAAGGCCTATGGCTTACAGGAGAGGCATCAACGTCAGAATGTGACTTCTTGGGAAATGGGGCCCCTGAAATTAGTCTTGAAGTGAAGACAAAGGGGGTAGCTGGAGAATTAGGGGTGGAATGAGGCCTTTTTATGAGAAGATACATGCCATGTGTAATGACACTGAGATGGGAAATAAAATTCCTTGTTCTTTTTAGAAAGAGCTCGAGAAATTCAGTAGGACTGGAATATAATATACCAGGAATGGCAGGAGATGAAGTTAGAGAAAAGAGTATGTGTCAGATCTAAAGGGAGCTTGCGTGCTAAAGTAAGGAATTTTAACTTTAAAGCTATGGGACATGAGCAAACGCGCAATTCTAGGATTGTATTTCCAGAACCGAGTCCGTTTATGCTAGGTAGGATTAGACTTTCCCCTTCAGGTGCATATAGTGAAACCAAAAGGATCCAAAAGTGGGGGCCCAGGGACAATGCCAGGATTAATTGAAAACTGAGAGGAAAAGCCAGGGGACTTTTCTAATGACTGTAGAACAGGAACAGAAAGTACTAAGAGCAAAGAAGTCAAAGTGGAGGGTCAAAGCCACAGCCCGGGTTCTTAAAGCCTCTTTTCCCCACTGGGGTTTCTTCAGCCTCTATCTGGCTGAGGAAGGCTTATTGCCCGTTTGGACCTGAGGCTCTTCATGTATTTTAAGGAGAAGAGGGCCTGCTGTTGCTCTCTTCTCAGCTGTAGGCACACCACGCAACATCTTATGTCCTGGGAGCTCTGCCCCTTACGTATCTGGTCCAAAGTAAGTCCTCAACAATACTTAGTGAGTGCATGGGCTCACTGCTAATTTTTAAACACAGGAATGTTTTTATTTAGTCTATTCATGTGTTATGAAGTATAATGCCACAAGAAAATGCCACAATTTCATATAAACCCACAAGTACATGCTCTTCTGTGATATTTATTTTAATAAATGTCAAAATCATGTTATTCACCAGCCACTCAAATGGAAAACGAACCTTTCTTTTCAACAGTGTTTCAGACATACACCTTTAAATCATGAACACCAAGGAATCAGTCATTAGAAAACAAACTTGAAAAAGATCCAACTGAAATTAAAAAATACAAAATAAGAAGTAGTTCAGGAATAAAATAGTGTAAGTTTCCCTAACAACAGTAATATGGAAACAGTGGCTGAGACGATTGCAAAACGTGGAGTTGAACAGCACAAGGCTCTCACAGGTCTTGCACGTGTAAGTTGGCGAGCATAACTGGCGTAACCGTGGTGATGAGAAAATGAACATTGCCTGTGGGGAAGCCTCATCGTTTGCCTGGGGTTCTAACGTTGGAGGGGAAATAGGTCCATTCCAGGCTTCTAGCAGACAACATGTGAGTAGAGTGTGACGAGGCTGCTCGCGTGTCACAATGGTGCCATCATGAGACAAGTCTACGTAATACAAAAAGTGAGGAAGGAAACAGACTCCAAGGAAAGTGCAAACTGCTGAGAGCTGTGGACCCTCCCAGACTAGTCTTTATTCACAACGTAGGCATTGAATGCACCTTGTTTGACTGTGCATACCCAACCTCTGATTGCATGTGTATCGGAAGTTGAAGTCAACACACATTTCAACCTGTACTGTTTCCGTTATTTACAGGAACTTTCTGTCTCAGATTTTAGAAGGATTTCCTCATTCTTAACAACATTACCAGAAAACAAAAAGCAGCTTTTTTTTCTCTGTAAAAATATCCTTTGTGTTATTTATAAAAGAAAAATATTTGATCTTTGATTCCAGTTCCTGGCACACAGCTTCTAAAACTCTTGGAGTCTCTGGGATTGATAAAAGTAAGAGTGTCTTTTATATGCTAATGAGATGACTGAGGGCTGGGGGTTCCCGTGTAGCTTCCAGAGGGGGATAGAAACCAGAAAGATTAGAAGCTTGGAATGTTCAGCCCCACTCCCCCATCTCTGGGGAGGGGAGAGGGGTGGAGAGTAAGTTTCATTACCAATGGCCAATGGTGATTAAATCACTTGAGAGTTAACCAATCATGTTTACTTAATAAGACCTTCATAGAAAACCATAAACAATGGAGTTCAGGGAGCTTTCCAGGTGGCAGACACATCCACATGCTGGGGGGTGGCGCAACCCCAGCTCCACAGGATAGAAATTCTTATGCTCGGGACTCTTGTTGACTTCCCCCTATGTACATCTAATGTGGTTATTTATTTGTTTCCTTTATAATAAACTGGCAAATGTAAGTGAAGTACCTTCCTGACTTCTATGAGCCATTCTAGCAAATTATTGAATGAGGAAGGTTCTGTGGGAATCCCTGATTTATGGACAGTCATTCAGAAGTACAAGTGATCTCAGACACCGTGGTGCTGGCATGAAGATGGACACACAGACCAGTGAAACAGAATAGAGAGCCCAGAAATAACATATAACATATAACCATAATAACATATTTATGGTTACTTGATCCTCAACAAAGGTGCCAAGAGCACCACAAACTAAAAATTTTCTTTATGGTAAAGGAAATACTCTAAGGGAGACAACCTGTGCACAGAAGAGGTAAGGAATCACCAAAAGAATCTGATAAAATATTTGCAAACCACCAATAAAGAAAGGACAATCTTTTTAATAGGTGGTATTGGGAAAACTGGGTATCCATGCACAGAAGAATGAATTTGAACCGTTATCTCACACCTTATTCAAAAAACCAACTCAAAATGGGTTAAAGATTTAAACATAGGACCTGACACTGCAAAGCTACCAGAAGAAAACATAAGAAAAAAACCTCTTTTTTTTTTTTTGAGACAGAGTCTCATTCTGTCACCCTTGGTAGAGTACCCTGGTGTCACAGCTCACAGCAACCTCCAACTCCTGGGCTTAAGTGATTCTCTTGCCTCAGTCTCCCGAGTAGCTGGGACTATAGGCGCCTGCCACAATGCCCG
The DNA here is from genome assembly GCA_963573935.1 of Arctocebus calabarensis. Taxonomy (NCBI): domain Eukaryota; kingdom Metazoa; phylum Chordata; class Mammalia; order Primates; family Lorisidae; genus Arctocebus; species Arctocebus calabarensis. The sequence continues at coordinate 11,501 of CAUYON010080076.1, forward strand.
GCTGTTTTTGTTGCAGTTGCCACTGCTGTTTTAGCTGGCCAGGGCCAGGTTCGAACCCACCACCCTTGGTATATAGGGCTGGCACCCTACTCACTGAGCCATAGGCGCTACCCAGAAAAAACTGCTTGACATTGTCCTGGGCCATGCATTTTTGAATGTGACCCCGAAGTACACACAACAAAAGCAAAAATAGACAAATGAGATTGCTACAAACTACAAATCTTCTTCATGGTAAAGGAAACAATCTAAGTCTGGACAGAAGAGGTAAGGAATCACCAAAGGAATCTGATAAAATATTTGCAAACCACCAATAAAGAAAGGACAATCTTTTTAATAGGTAGTATTGGGAAAACTGGGTATCCATGCACAGAAGAATGAATTTGAACCGTTATCTCACACCTTATTCAAAAAACCAACTCAAAATGGGTTAAAGATTTAAACATAGGACCTGACACTGCAAAGCTACCAGAAGAAAAC
>CAUYON010080077.1:0-73349 GCA_963573935.1 Arctocebus calabarensis
TCTATCAAGCACAGTTGTTCTAGGGTCTCATTTAAGTCCCTTATATCTTTGTTTAATTTCTGTTTAGAGGATCTGTCCAGCTCTGTAAGAGGAGTGTTAAAGTCCCCTGTTATTATGGTAGTATAGGATATCATATTGCTCAGACTAAGTAAGGTCTGTTTCAAGAACCTAGGAGCATTTAAATTGGGTGCATAAATATTTGGAATTGAAATGTCTTCTTATTGTATTTTTCCCTTGAGCAATATAAAATGACCATCTTTGTCTTTTTTGACTTTAGTTGCTTTAAATCCACATGTATCTAAAAAGAAGATTGCAACTCCTCTTTTCTTCTGAGTTTCATTTGCCTGAAAAATTGTCTTCCAACCCTTATCTTGGAGTTTTAATTGTCTTTTGAAGCTAGGTGTCTTTCCTGCAGACAGCAAATGGACGGCTTGTGTTTTTTAATCCAGTCAGCCAATCTATCCCTCTTCAGTGGTGAATTCAAGCCATTAACATTTATTGAGATAATTGATAAGTGTGGTAGTGTTCTATTCATCTTGTTTTGTGAGAGTCCATTGCTTAGTTTTATCTTTTGCATCACTGTGGAAGTTAGGCTCTTGTCCCTTAATTTCTGAGTTCTTATTTTGTTGTTGATCCTTTGTGATGGTCAGTGTGTAGAACAGGTTGGAGTATTTCCTGTAGAACTGGTCTTGTTGTGGTGAATTTCCTCAATGTTTTGATTTCTCAGTAAATGATTTGATTTCTCCGTCAATTTTAAAACTTAGCTACGCAGAATATAGAATTCTGGGCTGGAGATTGTTCTGTTTAAGTAGATTAAAGTTAGATGACCATTGTCTTCTTGCTTGGAAAGTTTCATTGGAGAAGTCTACAGTCACCCTGATAGATTTGCCCCTGTAGGTCAACTGGCGCTTAGTCCTGGCAGCTTGAAGAATCTTTTCTTTTGTCTTGACTTTGGACAGGTTCATCACTATGTGTCTTGGGGAAGCTCGGTTAGAGTTGAGGCGACCTGGGGTCCGATATCACTCTGAAAAGAGAGTGTCAGAATCTTTGGTGATATTTGGGAAATTTTTATTTATAATATTCTCTAGTATGGCTTCCATTCCCCTGGGACTTTCTTCTTCCCCTTCTGGGATACCTATAACTCGTATGTTTGACCGCTTCATAGAGTCCCATAATTCCGCCAGTGAACGTTCCTCTTTCTCTCTCTTCTTTTCTGCCTCTTTAAGCATCTGAGTTATCTCAAGAACTTTGTCTTCTACCTCTGAGATTCTTTCTTCTGCACAGTCTAATCTGTTGTTGATCCTTTCTATTGCATCTTTAAGTTCCCTAATTGACTACTTCATTTCCCTCATCTATGCCATATCCTTTTTATATTCTTCATAGCGTTCACCTCTTAATTGATTCTGTTTTTGGATTTCTTTTTCTACTTTATCAGCATTTTCCTTCATTGCTTCCTTCATTTCCTTATTTTCATCATCTGTATTCTAAATTCCCTTTCTGTGATTTCTAACATTTCCTTATAGTTGGAATCCTCTGCAATATCTACTTCACAGCCCCTAGGGGGGATTGCTCTGGACTGGTTTTTCATGATGCCTGTAGTTTTCTGCTGATTCTTCTTCATGAATGATTTCTTTTATCTGTTTCCTTGTCCTAATTTTCCTTTAACTTCCTCCTCTTTAAATTGCCGTGCTTCTGAACTAGGGTTTTGATGAGTCCTTTTGGTACAGGACCACAAGGATGAGAAGATTGAAGAACAAGAAGGGAAAAAAGAAAGAAAGAGAAAAAAAAAAAGGAAAAAAAAATAAATAAAAAGGAGAAAGGAGAGGGGGTGGTTAGAAGCAACTGTTGACCAAAAGAAGAAAGGCACAGAAAGAGGGAGACCAGAACAATATAGGTGTACAGTAGAGTACTTTGACCCAACCTTAAGAGCCCCCAACCTCTGGGGGTGCCTGGTTGGATGATTAGGTCAGCAGCTCTTTGCCAGTTTGGACACAGTACCCCACCTCCACCAAGTAGAGAGGGAAGACAAAAATACAATAAATCAAATTAAAACAAGCAAACTGAAAACATTACGGGATAAAATTGGGGAAAAAAACAATATGGGTAGAAACATTAGCGAAATTGAAGTTCTAATTGTTGAAAAAGGCAATAATGGAAAATTATATTTAAACTAGAAAAATGAAGAAGTAGAAGAAGGAAAAAAGTAAAGAAAAATCTTTAAGGAAAATGTTGAAATTAAAACCAAAACAACAATAACAAAAAGAAACAAACAACAAGAAAAGCCCACAAAACAAAACCAAAAACAAAGCAGTATATATATCTTGCTGATATTGTGTGGGCAGGAGGTCATCTTCTGGGGTAAAATGTTGATATGGCTGTAGCTGGATTTGTTTATGATTTTTTTTGTACAGATTGAAGGTTAAAGTTTTTATCTGGCCAAATTTAATCAGAACATATTAATACATGATTTTTAGATAAGTGGTTAAAGATTACAAATCATGAAGTTGTGTACATATTTAAAAAGAAAACCACTTAATTGCAAATGTTTTTTTAATAGGCATGTTCGAATCCATACTGGAGAAAAGCCATATAAATGCGATGAATGTGGGAAGAGCTTCACTGTTAAATCCACTCTCGATTGCCACGTGAAGACTCACACAGGTAAGGCACAGGGGGGCTGCACACAGGGCGTGTGCCTAATGATAGCATTTTATATTTCTGTTACTATTTATTTATGCACTCCAATATTTTCAAAATTATAGAAAGTTTAAAAATTAGGAACCATGAAGAAATGGATATAAAAATGTTTTAGTGTGACATAGGGAAAAATGTCTAGATAACAGTAAGAAAAAAGGCTTAGGTATCAGAAGTTGAGTTACCAGTTGTCTTATATTCTTAGTCACACTGAAGTATCTCAGTGTGAAGATGAATTTTAGTTTCACTTAGGCCAAAGAGATTTTGTTTGTTAAGGTTTCATAAAAACTGAGGACGTAGCAAATCCAACTATATAGTTACCAGATTGTAATTTTTCTTATGTAGGAGAACGTTTTATGAAGGGAAAAGTAAATGTCCAGTTTTCATGGTCTTTCTGTTACCCTCATATAATTCGAGGAACCAAAGGTGGATCGTATTAATTAACATGTGTCAACCCTTTGCTTCCTGAGTTCTGCACATAGGCGTCCTGGTGGTCATGGGCAGCCCCGAGCCTCCTGCCTGTGAATTCCATGTCCCACACATGAGCTCCAGGCCCTCACGAGCCCTTCCCTAAGCCATGGGTTCCTCAGGTGGAGCTGAACATAGTACTTCTTCTCGGGTGTTGAGATGCACTAAAACGTTTAAGTTAGAGAAGTGTGCGCCCTGTGGTGACTTCTCAGTGAATGGAGAGCTACTGCCATTATGATGCATAGACTGTGATTCTCAGACTAATTTATGTTTTTACATTTGGGTTATAAGCAGAATTGAACAAATAAGTACACAGGGAATTGCACGTATTAATATGAAGCCCTCTGCTTTTCTGATGGGTTAATATTTGGAAGTAAATAAATGGATATGTGAATTCATAATAAGACTGTCCTCTGTGCAGTTTTTCTGTTGTTGCATTATGGTCCCTTATCTGTCCCTCTTGTGTAATGCTATGACCTCAAGGAGGGCGAGGAGAGGGCCCAGCCTTCCCCATCTCTGCCCCCCAGGCCGAGCATGGACTCACACAGAGGCAGTGCCCAGCAGTGTTCATGACAACACGGCACGTGCTGCTCAGCTGTCGGCGTGGTTCGGGAGTTTAGTGTAGGCTACGTGGATGAGGACTAGAGGGAGAGGAACTGGAGAAGTTCCTCTCAGAGCCCCTTTGTTTATTCTCAAGTGATGATGTGATTTCTAAGGTCCAGGGAGAGTGTCAGGATAGCAGGTGTTACTAGTCCTCCTGTGGTCCCTGTGTGTGTCATCTCTGCTGAGAGTCGGCCCTGTCCCCGTCCTCCCGTGGTGCCATCTCTGCTGAGAGTCGGCCCTGTCCCCATCCTCCCTTGGTGCCATCTCTGGTAAGAGTCGGCACCTGTTGCTAGGCCAGTAGAGCAAACAGAAAACCAGGATGTTTTCTACTCCAGTGGCTCTGGCAGGGCAGGGTCACTGCTGATGACACTCACCACATATGTGGCCTTTGTCATACCCACTGATAATAAAAAGAATGTGTGCAGGGACCTCGATGGGCTGCGAGAATACGCAGCTCAAACAGTGGACAGTGTGCTGTTGACGTCCCACAGCAGCTGCCTGTTACGTCATAATCTTGTGGGGGAGAGGGAGGTGTTGACGGCACTTCACCCACGTGTCCCACACATTGCTGTCCATGTTGGGAGGGTTGCCCACCTGCGGTTGTCACTGTCTGTTGAGTCTCGCTGGGCTCTCCGCAGGTCAGAAGCTCTTCAGTTGCCACGTCTGCAGCAACGCGTTCTCCACCAAGGGGAGTCTGAAGGTGCACATGCGCTTGCACACGGGCGCCAAGCCCTTCAAGTGCCCACACTGTGAGCTGCGCTTCCGCACCTCCGGGCGGAGGAAGACCCACATGCAGTTTCATTATAAGCCAGACTCGAAGAAGGCCAGGAAGCCCGCCACGCGGAGCTCACCCGAAGGACTGCAGCCCGTGAACCTCCTCAGCCCACCGCCCGCTGATCCCAGCGTGTTCATCATGAACAACTCTGTCCTCACCGGGCAGTTTGACCAGAATCTGCTGCAGCAAGGGCTGGTGGGCCAGGCAGTCCTCCCCGCCTCGGTGACAGGTACCTGCTGAGCTGGGGGTGCAGGGAACTTCGTCCTCCACACAGTTACCTTCCAGTTCTGGTTTTGTCTTCTGTGACACCTGCTTTTAACATTTAATGTTTTGTTAAACTTTTGTTTTTAATGGGTTTCAACTTGGTCTTTCTCATTTGGAGTTCTCATAAATTTAGCAGTGAGGTACGTAATTGCAAATACTCATTAGCATTGTTTTTAACATAGTGGAGTTATCCAGTTGTTCTTGGGTCCCTGGCCTTTTTTTCCGGCTGGGTTTATTTACGTATCGCATGTAAGTGTGGCGGTGGTGGCAGTGGTGGTCCACGTGCCTTTCTTTCTCTTTCTGTGCTTGAGGCTTGATTGCACCTGACTACAGTTAGTGTTGTTGGTTCAAACCTTGTACTAACTGATGGAATCTTTTTTCTGAAATGTTTAAAATGAATACGAAGAGTTTTGTGATGTTTAAATGAGATCATGTATGTGTGTGGTAGATAGTAAATATTAGTAGCCTTAACAAGATCACATTGATATGTAAAGGAAGAATTCTTTCAGTTTTGAGAAACATTGATAATTGTTCCCTTTCTCTCTCTTTGGCCAGCAGGGGGTGACCTGACGGTTTCCCTGACAGATGGGAGCCTGGCCACGTTGGAGGGCATCCAGTTGCAGCTGGCGGCCAACCTGGTTGGGCCCAACGTTCAGATTTCGGGAATCGACGCCTCCAGTATTAACAACATCACGCTGCAGGTGTGGTGCCTGAGGGGTCTTCTCTACTTTCCTAGAGTCCCCACACACAGTGGCCTAAGCTTTTCATGGCAGGTGTCTGTGTTGCTTTTCAGATCGACCCGAGTATTTTGCAGCAGACACTACAGCAGGGCAACCTGCTCACACAGCAGCTTCCAGGGGACCCCAGCTCGGTGCCACAGAGCAGCACGCTCCAGACGCCGGACGGCACGGTCCCCACCAGTGTGGTCATCCAGCCCCTCTCAGGCCTTTCCTTACAGCCCGCGGTGACATCTGCTAATCTGACCATAGGCCCGCTGGCCGAGCAGGAGTCGGTGCTGGCCACCAGCGGCAGTGGTGAGGACCTTTTTTCCTGCCTGTCTCCACAGCTGGAGTCTCACTTTCTGGCTTACAGTTACTGTCAGGACATTCTCATGCCACTTTCCTCTCTTTGTAAAGCTCACCAGAGAAATCAGATGTGTTTAGATTTTTAAAAAAGCCTTTCTTAGGGTAAATGATGTCTATTCAAAATGTGCATTTAGATTACTCCTGTACATTTCTGTAATTACTCTTCACACTGACTTCCCACTTCATCACTAACCCTTATTATTATTTTAAAAGTTGGAATTAGAGTTGAATGATACTTTATTTTGAGGGGGTTCTCTTTTTGCCATAACATTTTAACTAAAATGTTGAAAATGAGAAAAATATTTTTTTAAAACCAGACTGTTTTGCTTTGTAATGATGATCAGGGACCCAAGACCTCACTCAAGTGATGGCCCCGCAGGGCCTGGTGTCCCCCTCCAGCGGGCCCCACGAGATCACCCTGACCATCAACAACTCAAGCCTAAGCCAGGTCCTGGCTGCTGGACCCTCCGGCACGTCGTCCTCGGGGTCTCCGCAGGAGATCACCCTGACTATCTCAGGTGAGTAAGTTGATGCTGTCCACATCTTTCACCTGAAGCTTCCCTACTGAGTATCCTTCTGTACTTTTTCTATGATGCTCAGCTTTCCATGGAGGCTGTGCTTAGTAAGTTTTTGGAATTTACACAAAAAGTTCAAGTTTAGTGAAAATAGCATGTTAAAATTCAAATCTAGTATCAGAAATTAAAAATGTAGTTTCTAATGTCACTCATTCCAGTTTGAGTCAGTCAGTTAATCAATTTTGAAAGAGTTAAGTTATTTTTCAGTTAACAAAGAGCAGAAAACACAGCTTCATGATTCTAACTCACGTGCCATTAAACTAAAGGAGTCTCGGTGTAAACTGTACATGGGGCTGTCACACAGGGAGGCCTGTGGCCCTCCCCTTCTCTGATATAGTCAGATTTCCATTCGGATTTTGTAAAACATTAAAGTATCATATAGTAGGTAAACAGGAAAAGCCCTTTGGCAGTAAAGCTCACTTACTTAATGAAATTGACAGACCAGTCCTGTGTGTCAGTCACCAAGCTTGCTCCCTGTTGGGCTGGGAGGGTCGCAGTTGGAGCCTCCTCAGCTGTGCCCCCCTCCTCTCCCGTCTCTGGGTGTTCACGGCCGTCCTTCTCCACATGGGCCTGGAGCATGTTTTCTTGGCGTCCTTTCCCCACATGATTCTAATGAGCTTCTTATGTTAACTTGAGCCATTTTTTAATAATTTTCCTAAATCTTACTATGTACCAGGCATTATTGTAGTAACTTTTACAAATATTAACTCATTTAATTTTCTTTTTTTTTTTTTTTGAGACAGAGTCTCACTTTGTCACACTTGGTAGAGTGCTGTGGCATCACAGCTCACAGCAACCTCAAACTCTTGGGCACGAGTGATCCTCTGGCCTCAGCGTCCCTAGTAGCTGGGACAACAGACACCTGCCACACACCTGCTATTCTTAGAGATGGGGTCTTGCTGCTGCTCAGTCTAGTCTCGAACTCCTGAGCCCAGGCAGTCCACACCCCTTGGCTTACCTGAGTGCTATGATTACATGCGTGATTAAAATTAAAAACTCATTTAATATTAGATCATTTAAGCCTTCTAACTACCTTATAAAGGTGTTAGAGAAACATTTGCTGGCATTCATAATAGCCTCTGTGGAGATGCAGGAATTCGAGGGCTCCCCCCCGCCCTGCACACAGGCCTAAGAAGGTGGACACCCCGCTGTTTCCCTTGTCTCGGTAAAAATTAATTTTGGAATTGAAAGAAAAGGTATTTAGAAGAAAACCAGAACCTTTCTTTTTCAGGAGAGTGTCTTTTTTTTTTTTTTTTTTTTTTTTAAATATCTGAGAAATTTGAAGAACTGTCTTTAGTTTTAAAGGACATGGAGTGATTTTTAGATGCTATTGCTCTGGAACCTTCTTCCTTTCATTATGTAGGTATCTGGATTGCATTGTTGGAGATACAGAAAGGTCTCTAATATCGTAAGATAGCTGCTTCGTTTATCAGGTTACCTTCCGGGCCCTCTCCGCGTTGGGGGTGCCGTGCAGCCCGTCCAGCACGCGTGATGCATGGAGGCCCTGTGCAGCCCGTCCAGCACGCGTGACGCACGGAGGCCCCCTGCAGCCCGTCCAGCACGCGGGTACACGGTGCTTGTTTGTTGCTTAGGAAACGTGTGAGGCACTGTGTGGACTGAGCTACTGTTTTTCTTGTGTTTTCCTGTGTTTGGTCATTTGGTTATTTTGCTCATCAGTGTATTTGAAAATGTAGGTGAATACATAACTATAATTTTTTAAACATTTGGTTTTAAGATTTCTTCTCATGATTATGGATAATGAGAACAGGCTGCAGTGACTCAAGTCAAACCTCATTGTGCCGTTCTGAGGGAGGCTCAAAAAACACGTAATTTACCATCACCTGTAGAAAGCATCTAGACATGCTATAGCAATTTTCAGTTGTTTTGACTGATAGTCTCTTTTCCTTTAAGGTGTAGAATTATAAATGTGTACAAACACTAGAAAATGCAAATCGTGCTTCAGTTGAGTTCTATAGACATCAGGCAGTTCATGAGTCCTGCATTTGGAGTAAAATAGTTAAATATTGGGTAGAAGGCAAGTCCTTTGCCTTCTTGAATCATCTTGTAGAAATACAACGGAAGTCCTCTTACCTGATGTTTTCAACATAGTTTTAATAAAAAAACTTTGTAAAATAGGGAATCAAAAAGTGAGGCCTTCACACTTTAAGCATTCATTTGTGGATCTTTTTTTTCTGTGCTCGTGCTTGTAATGTGTAGTCTCATTTCCTACTTCTGTTCCTTTAGGGAGGTGCGGGAACATAAGTGATTGTCAGACATCCCAACAAAGCCTCTTCTGTCTGTCGCAGCCCCCCACCCCGGTTCTGTATATGTGTCTTCTTATCAAATCTCTCTGCAGCATTCAGTTTGGTTTTCACTGGAACTTGGACAGCCTTGTCCTCATGTTCCTTTTTGGTTTCATACTGTTTGCACCACATGCTTGCAGCAGCTAGTGAAGCTGGAGTAAACTGCAGAGCACCTCTGGGTAGGACTCTGCGGCCCGTGTGGTAGATGTGCTGGGGGCCACAGAGGCCCGAGACATGTCAGCAGGCCCCCTACACCTGCAGGTCGTTACATGTGCACATAGCTTGAGGTCAGTGAAAGTTTTATTCAGCAACACATGTGATTTTAAGTGCCCAGATACTATAGTTCAAGTTGGACTCTCAAGAAGTACTTTTAAAATACTTCGTAGCTTAAAACGTGTACACAAATACTGTCACTTAGGGAAATTATTTGCTGGTCCCTCTGCCTGCCACCCAATTCCTCTCATCTGGCGTTTCCATTAATCTCAGAAAAAACTGATATTTTTAAACTACTTATGAAACTTTATAAAATTATAAACTTTCTTAGAAGTCATGAAACCTCATCCCAGCGAAGACTCCCAACAGTGTCAGACATGGTAAGCACTGTTTGTTAATCCTTTAAAGGTTGCTGTTTTTGAGTCAGAATCCTAAAATGAAATGGGACCTTCTGAAGGAATACTCATTTCAGAAAAATAAGTAGGATTGTAAAAGAGTCCACAGTCTTAAGTATTAAACCCTAGTTTTCATGTTGAGAGCATTTAATTTGATTTAAAGCTGTCGCTCTCGGAGCTGTTTCCATTCTCCCCTCGTCATCTCGGGTTCTTTTCAGCCACATGAAGGCTGCCGTCCCCAGAACTGGTGTCGTCCTCTTGGTGGAAAATCCATCGAGTTGAGAATGTTGTTGGGGGCTCTTCATTTGAGCTGAACTATAAGTTCTGCACCATCTGGAGTTGTGCAGTGTTCTCTCTGAGCTCGTGTGAGGGTTCAGTTTAGCTAAATGACACACCAGCTTCTGTTTTTTCTTAGATTTCTCAGGTAGCACAGTCTGGGACTTTCTGATACCTGATCACTAGATGGTCAGAATTTTTTCCCTAGGGGGCAGTGGGGAAAGGCCCTTCGTGCTTGTATTTCAGGAGTCAGGTGAGGTTGGGCTCCTTGGCCGTGCTTGCTTTGTGTTGTTCTCTCCAGGTGGATCCTATGTGAGCCTCTTCCCCGGGCCACCTCTAGCGCTTTGTTGCTGCCTGGGGGGTGGATGAGGCTGGGCCGCCCTTCGCCCAGTCTGTCCTCCCGATTTTGACCAAACGGCAGTTCATGGCAGCTGTTCATTGCTCCTCTACAGGGTTCTCCTCTTTCACTTTGTCCCTGCATGTTAGTTTGCAAGAGTGCGACCGTGTGGGGGTGCTCTGGGATGCTGCCAGGCCGGCTGCTGCTAACTGGAGTGCTCGGGGCTGCAGGGCCTCCGCACAGCCTCCACTGCACACCCTTGCATGCCCTCCACAAGTCCATACTCCTCTCTGCTCCAAGGAACTCACCCTGCACAGGACACCAGGGCCAGCAGGGATGCGACTGGCTGGGCTTCTGTCTGCGTTACACAGAGTGGGACCCCAGGAGTGCGGCTCCGTGCAGTGCTGTGCATGGAGCACCCCTGCTGCACATGACCCGGTCACTGCCAAGTGTTGACAGGTGTTCTTTTTGGTTTAAACCTAATTAGGAAGTAGCTTTTTGCCTGATCCTTTATTTGTCCTTCTGGAGCGCATGCACCTGGCACAGTGGCTGAGGCACGTGGACACACTCGAGAGCTGTCTGGAAGGTGTCTAACCAGGCAGCCAGAACAGTGGAGACACACACGGCTGGAGACTTTCCAGACAGGCCTCGTCTCGTGTGCATTAGACGAACAAACAGATAGACGGCGAGAACAAAGCGTGTATGTCTGTGTGTGCACGCGTGTTGTTGCTCACAGGTAAAGGCTTCAGAAATGGCTTCTGCTGGTGCCTCTTGCCAGACGTTGACAGTGCCCTGCTAAGCCCGTCTCATCGGCCAGTGGGGCAGGTGGGAGTCGGCTCATACAAGAAAAGGCTTTTCTTTGCCAGATTCTGTCCCAGATGTCTTCCTTTCTCTTATCATTAGCTACCGGGGGAAAAGAAAATATGTAGAAGTTTTGTTGTTTTTTTCCCAAAGAAAAGTAAGATATCTTGCTAGATAAATTATGATTTAAAGGATTTCATGAGGTTTATTTTGATTGCCTGCTTTTCCACGTAAGTAGTCAAGGAAAGGCGGTGGAAGTGAGAAAGCGAGTGAAGATAGCACTCGGAGTGTGCAGAGGCGTTTTCCCTGCTCTGGGGACCGTGTCTGATCCATTGTCCAGGGTCTGGGTCTCATTCTGCAGTGGTATCAGTGACTGGGGCTGTGGAGTCACATTTTCATTTTCACTCTTTCACTGGTTTTCTCTTTATTGTTGTTTAAAAGCAGAGTGTATTCATGCCTAAGACACTTAAAACTAAAAAAGCCTTATCGTGAAATTCGGATGAAGGACTCCGTGATTGCCTGGACACAGTTTCCCAAGCTCAGGCAATGTAAAGACTCACTCCTTCATGGAGACTATTCTTCCCTTGCCCCGAGAATTTGACGCCTCTGGCTTTTCCACTGAGCTGCTTATTTTGTCTCTTTTGTAGAACTTAACACTACAAGCGGAGGCCTCCCTTCGTCAACACCGATGTCTCCATCAGCCATCTCGACTCAGAACCTGGTCATGTCTTCGTCAGGTATGGGAGGCGATGCCAGTGTCACACTGACGCTGGCCGATGCCCAGGGCATGCTGTCTGGGGGCCTGGACACCGTCACGCTCAACATCACCTCGCAGGCAAGTGTCTTGGGGAGGAGTTGAAAGACCCTTTCAGAAAGTGATCTTTGCAAACACTATTAATTTGTTCTTTCCTAAGTATATATTCTGATTTTTTTTTAATTGAAGTGGCTTTTTTCCTGATTAAAAAACATAATGTGTTAAATGTAAAAAGGAAAAAAATGAAAATTCACAGAATACGGAAAATATTAACGATACATTTTTAAAAAGCCAGACCTTTAATTCCACTACCCAAACAGAAGTATGTTTAACCTTTAGTATTTTTCTAAACGTTTGTATATGTACACACATATGCACATATTTAAAATTCTTACAGAGATAAGTTCATGTGTAAGTTTATGTAGTATAAACTTTTTCCCCTTTTACTATGTTGTGAACATTTTCCTCCATCAGTAATGTTAGCTTTACAAAACTTTTCAAATGGCTGTACAATATTTAGTTTTGAAAATAAGCTTTATCGAGAGGCATTTGTATTCGAGGTCTCTGTGTGGTGTGACGTTTCTTGCCCTCACTCAGGTTCGTAGGTGAGTTCTTCCTGGTATTTAGGCCGTGTGCAGAGGGTTGTTGCACGGATGTGTGCGAGGATGCAGGTGGACAGATGGGTGGGTGGGCGTGCACACTCCCTGTGCCCTCCAGGAGCCGCCTCAGGTCTGGAAGCTCCGGGATGTACATTTTTATATGATGCCTTGAGCAGACATGCTGAAAAGCTTTTTAGAGTTCAATTAGAAAAATCATAGTGATAAATTATGACTAATTAAAATGAAGAGTCTTTATAATACAGCTTGTGTCAGAGTTTTGGCAGTTGGCTGTAAAAATCTGTCCTTAGTTGATGTAAATTCTGGTGATGTCTGTGGGTCGTCCTTGGCAGTGAGGACAGTGGAGTTGGGGATCTGAGCTCCTCTCGGCTTTGCGTCTCTCTCCAGCAGCACCTTTCTCTGATAGTGCTGTCCAGGGTTCAGACTCACTGTGAGAAAGACAGTGACGACCCAGTCGGGTGCTGGAGAAATCAGGCCTTCTAGGCGCATGGCTCCTGTAGCATAGTGTGCCCTCTGCCGGGCAGGGTGCAGGCAGCTCCGGTCGCAGCCCCCCGACCCCCAGCACAGCTGCTGCCTTTCCTAGGGTTACACAGTCTTGCTGCGGGCTGGTGCCTAGCTAGGAACAGGCTTCCCTCTGGCGGCCGGCGTGTCTGGCACTGGGAACAGAGCGTGCTGTGTGCTGCTCCGCAGCATTTCTTCCTGAGCGCCGTGGACACAGTTTAATGCACATGTGCCTGCTCTTACGTGTTACTCAAGACCTGTCCGTCACAACATTAGGAACCTTCTAAACATTGAAAATTAGTCATGCGTTTAAAAACTACAGTCAGAACCAAAGTAGCCATCCTATGACGTGCACTGGGGTCCTATGATGTCATCCATGACATCAACGTATGATATAAATGACTGGAGTGCTTGTTTTGGACACAGAAGTGCGATGGCTTTAGGGTGGCCTGGCCGTGTTTATTCTTTTCCGCCCTCAGTTCCCATGTTATAGGCCAAGGGGGCAGAGAAGGGAGAGCACTTCCCTTACTTTGCACGCACAGAGCACACTTCAGTGTCCAGGATTATCCTGTATTTGGCATTCGTGAACAGCACACAAAAACCTTAGAGAATCTTAGGAAACAGCGTAAAAAGTCCATAAAAGAAAATGGTTCACAAAGGCAGGTGGTCTTAAAAATGTTTACTTAAATTATATTTTTAGGTAGCTCATGTTTAATGGGCAAAGTTAAATCCAGAATAGCAGAAAGGAGGGAAAAAATATGTTTTTGTAAGTTCATAATTTATCTTAATTTAAAATTTGAAAATGGCTCAATTATAGAAGAAATGATAGTTCTACTTCAAAGAAAATTAGTTTATTTTTAAATATAATTTTATTGAAAAAGAAGTTAAAATGCAGTGATAGGAAACATAATAAAAAGTATCTGTATGAAGAAGTTATTTTTAAAAATTATTTTTAAAAGTTTTAGGTTATAAAACTTTATTTTTATTTATTTATTTTTTGAGACAGAGCCTTAAGCTGTCACCCTGAATAGAGTGCCGTGGCATCACAGCTCACAGCGAGTTTCCTGCCTCCTCCTCCCAAGTAGCTGGGACCACAGGCACCTGCCACAATGCCCCGCCATTTTTTGGTTGCAGCTGTCATTGTTGTTTGGTGGGCCTGGGCTGGATTCAAACCCACCAACTCAGCTTAGCCCATTGAGCCACAGGTGCCGAGTCTAAAACTTTATTTTTTAATTGCCAATTTGAAATGATTTATTCTTTCCAAACTTTGGACTGTTGCGGGGTGAGGAGGGTCAGGCAGCTAACACTATGTTGCTGGTTGGTCACTTAAATCTGACAGCTGGTAAGGAGCTACAGTGCAAGGAAGCGAGGAAGAGAATTCCATTTCACATGAATTATTTTATTATTTTTTAACTTCTGTTATTACAGATAATTGGCCAGGTGTAAAACATTTACAAGTTGGTATTTAGACATATTAAATATATGTTTTTTTCTAATTTTATTGAGAAGTCAAAATTTGACTGTGCGGTGAACTGGAAATTAACAAGTCTTATTAAAGACTTCAAATGAGAAAAGTGGCCGATTCTAAGGTGATGAAGCTCTTTCAGGTGTGATAACTGGAATTGTCTGGCCGTGCTGCATGACCTTCCGTAATCGGGTCCCTTTCTTCCCTTCCTCGGGTAGACCTGTGCTTCTGAATGTCTAGTCTTCTTATTGAGGCACAATGTTCGTTTTCACTGATTATTATAATAATATTGGCAGTGGAGTCATGAACTGCTGAGAAAAATGTTTCTGTGTAGCACTCATGAGTAGTAATAGGTTGACTTGTGGGTGTTTGGAAATGACAGAGCAGTGTCTGCTAGCTGTCACATGGCTTGTCACCCATCTGTCCCCTAGCTTGACTGATGCTGGGTGTTGGGGTCTCAGCAGCCCTGGGTTGGTTCAGTGGGTGTGGGGTGGAGCTGGAACCTGCACTGTCCCCAGCCCCCTCCCTGCCTGGGCCCGCTCCTCCAAGGCTCCCGCTGATCGCCCTATGCACCTGGGCAGTGCAAATTTTCTAGTTTCTGCATCAGTGTGACTGAAATATAACAAAGGAATAGACGGCAGATTGTAATGACAACCAGAGTACAGGGCTGGCAGAGCACCATGTCAGTGGACTCCCGTCCTGCTTCCATAGGCGCGGCTCAGTATTGGGGTGTAGATTTTATTGGACACTTGGTTTCTGAGTCAGTGCGTGTGAATTAAGAATGCTTAATTGAAGATTTTATTTTGAGATAATTAGAAACTTACAGGCAGTTGTAAGAAATAATACAGGGAGATCCCCCACCCTATAGCATTCGCAAAATTGTGGTGCAGTGTCACAGACGGTGCTGCCACCCATGCTGCCCAGAGCTCCATTCGCACCCCTGGTGAGCGGCGTCCATCCTTCTCAGCCCACTGCCACTTGAGTCTGTATTTCTATAATTTTGTCATTTCAAGAGAGAAAGATTTGCGTTTCTCTAATAATTAGGAACAATGAGCATTTTTTCATATGTTTGTTTGCCATTCCTCTGTCTTCTTTAGAGAAGGTTCTGTTCATCTCTCTTGCCCATTGATGTAAGGATTGTTGGCTTTTTTTATGTTAATTAATTTGAGTTCTCTATAGACCCTAGTTATCAAGTTTGTCCATTCAAAATATGCAAATGTCTTTTCCCATTGTGTAGGTTGTCTGTTTGCTTTGATTGTTGTCTCCTTAACTATGTGGAAGCTTTTCAGTTTATGTCCCATTTGTTGATTTTTATTTTTAGAGATTTTTCTTATTTAGTCTATGTTTATGTAAAAAAAAAAAATGGGGCTGATAGATAGAGATACCTAAGTTCATTATTTTAAAAAGATGCATATGGGCCAGTGGGGTGGTTCATGCCTGTAGTCCTAGCACTTTGGGAAACTGAGGCGGGTGGATTGCCTGAGCTCATGAGTTGGACACCGGCATGAGCCAGAGCTTGACCCTGTCTCTAAAAATAGCCCGACACTGTGGCCGGCGCCTGTAGTCTCAGCTGCATGGGAGGCTGAAGCAAGGGAATTGCTTAAGCCCTGGAGTCCGAGGTTGCTATGAGCTGTGATGCAACAGCACTCTACATGGGGCGACATACTGAGACTCTGTCTCAAAAAAAGAAAGATGCACATGGGAAGTAAAGAATCTAAACCCGTTTGGAGCTCTCTTTTCCGACACTCTCCAGTGAAGACCTTGTAGGTTTTTTGGCTTGATTTTGCTACCTGCTCAGGTAGTTTCTTCCCTGTCAAAAGTGGCCCTGAAGTCCTCTAAAGTTTATTTTAAATGTCAGCTCAGTCCTGCTTCTCCTCTGCCCAATTCTCATCTTCCTGGCTGGAGGCTCAGCTCATGTAGTTCACCCTTGTCTTTGGGAAGCGTCCCTCTCCTTCCACTGCAGGCCTCTGCCATGTTCTGTATGACCAGCTGCTCACTTAGCTGTGCGTAATGTGTCCCGAGTCGTCAGTGACCTTGGCAGTTGAGGGTGCATGCCGAGTTGTATGTGTCAATTCAGCCCCTGCGTGACTTCCAGCTCTCTGTTCCTGGACCCCACCTCCTGTCCGTGTTCTGTCTGTCACTCCGAGTCACTCCACAAACATGCATGTACTGAAGTGTCATAGACTTATGTACTTCTGTAGAGCAGTCAAAACTGTGTGTTTTTATTTATTTATTTTTTTATTGACTCATAGCTGTGTACATTAATTCAATCATGGAGTACAGTGTGCGGACTTCACATACAATCTGAGATTTTCATCAACCTGTTTGACATAACATTCATGAGATTTTCTCATTTACTATGTGAGAACATTTTTGATCCGTATTTAGAAGTTTTCTCCTGACCCTTCAAATATGCACCAAAAGTGTGATCTCACCCTTTATCCTCTCTCCCCCCTCCTTCTCCCTCCCCTTCCCTCCCTCTCCCCTTTCCCCATCTTTTTGAGCAATAATTGGGTTGTAGCCTTCACTTGAAAGTTACAAATTTGCTTCATATTAGGGGTGTATACATTGGATATACATTCTAGAGATACTTTGCTAAGGAGAACATGTTCCAGCTCCATCCATGTAAATATGAAGAGGAAACCATCTTTTTTTAAGGCACATAATATTCCATGGTATACATGTACAACAGTTTAATAATCCATTTGTGGATCAATTGGCTCTTGGGCTCCTTCCATGACTTAGCAATTATGAATTGGGTTGCAATAAACAATCTGGTACAGATATCTTCTTGTTCTGGGATTCTTTATTAAGTAGAAAGTGGGTCCACTCTTAAAATGGGGGATGGATAATGATCTTACACTCTTCACCTGCACCATCCTATTAGGCTGGAGTTGGATTTTCTCTAGAAGTTTGTGACTGCGTGATTTATATTCCATAAAGAAGCAAGGACAATCTTTGAGAAAATGGCCAAGCTTAGACTACAAACATCTGTTGCTCAGGATTTAAGAAAAGAAAGAAAGAATGTAGAGGAATGCAGTAGCGCTGTTTCTCTAAGGAACTGTTTTCACACAAAAGAAAGTATTCTCCAATTATGAACATAGTTAAGAAAATAAAGTTTTTCTTTTTCAGTCTACAATCCTTTGAATTCAAAGTCTTTAATTACAATTTACAAAGGAAAAATACAAGAAAGTCACTCACATTAGTGAACATAATGATTATCTACCTTTAAATACCCAGATATGAATTATTTTTGCTGATAAAAACTCTTGTAAAAACAATCAAAACTAACCACTTTATAAAATTCTAAACTGGATTCAGACAATAACCTGATTACATATAGAATTTGAGAGCAGTAACTCAAAAGTAGAATTTGAGCCTATCATGATGACATTGCTTTCACCAAAATAAAAATGTTAAATATACATACAATTTCCTTAACAATATTCACTCTTAAGTGACTTGTGGAAAGAAAAGCAATCAACCCTGCTGAGAATTTGCACTTCGGCTGCATTTCTGTGCATATGTTCAGAATCGCCTTCCTGAGCAGGGCCCACGTTCCCGTGTGATTTGCAGCGAGCCACCTTAGCTCGAGTTATCAGAAACAGATGACAAATGGCTAAAAATATTTCTAAATGATGCTAAACCAGCAACAATCCAGCTGAAGATCAGCTGACTCATCAAGGTTGGCAGATCCTGCCAAGAAATGCTAAAATAGGCTAACCTTTGGATCAACCATCTTGTTATGCTGCTTCATCAGAACTAAGGCTCTTGCCCCAGATGGGAAGACCAAAAGATGACCATCAGATGGCCCTGGACAGGCTCGAGGTCACAGTGCTCATGGCGACAGAGCTCAGACCCTTTCCTGTCTTCCGGGTACTCAGAAGGATGGAAAGAGATGGGGCAATCAACCTCTATGCCTTGAATGGAATAATGAGACAGGATATTAGAACACAGCCTTCTTATTTCAATGCTCATCCTGTACTAAACGATGGAATGATAAAGCTGACCACAAAGAGACGATAAAAAAAGATTGAAAAATATCAAATCAAAACTGTGGTTGTACCAACTGACGAGGCAAAATAAGGGACAGAGTCCTCCCCGCCTCCCCCCAAAAAGCAGGTAAAGTAGCAACTAAGTCTACTGAAAATTAGGGGGGAGGGAAAACGTTTCCCTCCAGTCTAAGGCAAATTAAACTTTCAAAAATTTTCTCTAGCTGATACACCAGACTCTTTCTACGCATGAGCTCTGTGTAAAAGTCAGCTCTCCCCTTACTGCTACTAATAATGATACCTGCAAGCCCAAAGCACCGAATCTTTCACCTTATCAGACCACAAATCTGAAACTGTCACAAAAAGTGCCAATAATTTTTATTCTGGGTATTTCCAACAGTAATCTCTTGTACAAGGAGGCACAACTTTACAAGAAAAACTGCTTGCCTAAAAATTTGAAATGATCTGGAAGTAACTGATATTTTATATATGTTTTTAACCTTGTCTAAACCAATCTATGTCTTTCTGAGATTTAGACGTTATTAATTTAGTGTGGCTCATGTCTAATGATCTCTGAGAGATTTTCTTTCTGATCTTGTCCAAGAGACTATATTATTGTCTTATATTCCCCTTATTTTTTATGATCCAATAAATTAATCATGTAGTATTGATTGTACTGTTGATATTGTTGTTTTATTTTTAAATTGCCATACTTTACTCTATCCCATGTAATGGTTGTCAAATTTTGACTTTTTTTTCCTATTCAGCACCTAAAATACTCAGTGTGGATAAAATAAGTGTTGTATTCGGTCCTGTGAATTCTCCCCTCGTGAGACTAAATCTCCCATGCAAGCAAAGTTGTTCTCTTACAACATCTAACTTGAAAGGTTTTTCTCATATCCAGATCACTACCAGGTTCTACTGAGGCTTGGACAATTATTTCTCTTTAGATGACAAACGCAAACTCATTCTTCCTTAAAACTAAGGATCCTTAATTTAGAAAACAGAAGTTACTACTGATTCTGCCATATGTTGTGTTGTGCATTCATCTATAGACTTTCAACCTATTTGTTCAAAGAATGGAGCCTCTTGTCCAGAATGAATTAACAGTTGGAAGAAAAAATATCACATTTACTTATTGGGATACCTCAGACTCGGTATTTGAAAATAGAGAGCAATGTATAAAATCACTTGCTGTATTCCTCTGTAATCTACACTCATAGCAAAACCTCAGAGGCTATAGAAGTGAAACACCATTGTGCTTGGTTTGCAAGATGCGCAGAAGGCAGAGAGCGGAGTGAACCTGTGGACCTGTCACAGGCTCATCTCCTGTCGCAAGGAGACAGCATTTTAGAGCTGTGGCCCTACAATCTACTTGCTGCCTTACTCTGTGCAAGCTGCTTACTCTCTCTGAACCACAGATGCTTCACCTACAAACTTGGAGTAGTTACTCCCATTTTATGAGTTTATTGTGAAGGATAAGTGAAATAACACTCCTAAAATTCTGGGGCATGGTAAATGTCTGATACATGTTCTTTCTCTTTCCTTCCACGTGAGCCAAAGTTGTATGTCACGAGCTAAAGCAAAAAACAGAATGTAATTGCTGTGCCCTGGGCACGTCGACGTCTCCCACTCTGCCTTCCCCTCCCTCTGCCTGAGCCACTTTGCTCTGGTTCCCCACAGCAGGTACATTTCCCCCGAGGTCCCCACAAGTGGCACCTCTCATGAGCCATGGCCAAGCTGTCACCATCTCGCTGAGGCTCGCCCTGTATAAAGCTGTAACCCACTCCCTGATCTCCCTGCCACACACCCTCCTCACTGACCCAGCTTTGGATCTGTTTGTTTTTCTTTTCCCTGGCATTCACCACGTTTTGATTTCATTCATTTACTCATTTAGCCATTCATTCATGTGCTCTCTTGGCTTACTCTTTATGATCACTGCTGCACTGGCGTCCGTGTCACAGGAGCAGGGATCTTGGCTGTTTTGTGTATTGATGTCTCTCAAGTACCTAGAGCAGAAATTTGCAGGTGTTCAAGAAACACTTTTTCCTATTTTGCACTTTATAAGATTAAGTGGTGAAAGACAAGACTAAAACTAGAGATCTCACCTTACCATATCTGCAGATATTTTTAGTGTTGTCTTAAACTTTTTCAAGTTTTTAGACTACTTTTGGGCTTACAGAAAAGTTACAAAGATAGTACAGGGAGTTTCCGTATACTCTACACTTAGCTTCCCCTGATGATAACACCTTACATCATCATGGTACATTTGCCAAATCTAGGAAAATAAGGTTTAATACTTTTTAAACAAATGACTAGTTACAAAACACCAAGATATCTACAAAGTTCATGGTTGTGTGCTTACGTCATTGACCCAGAATAGATCATGACATGAACAGAATGTCCTAAAACTAGTTCACTTCCTCTGTTTTCTTTCATAATCTGTCACCTGGGAAATCCTTTCCATGTGAATAACAGGTTGATTGAAGTGCTTGGGTTGGTAGATTCGCAAAACATTTTCCTGCCAGCGATGTCTAGAAGACTCCTGAAAATCTCCAGCAGGAAATGCTTTAAAATGCTTCTAAAAATATCCTGCCAATGTCTACTAAATCATCAGCTGAGGAGAAAGGCTTCTTTGTATCTGAAATAGTGGGAGAAAACACCAGAGAACATATAACATCATTCTCAACAAGGAGCTTGTTTTGTCTCTAACATTTAAATTTTTACTCAGTGCCCAAGGAAATGGTTCTAGAATGCCAAGGTGTTGACAAATCGCTAAGGACTGTGCTAAACATCCTCATTAGCTTAAGTTTAGATAAAGTAACTCACAAAGCAGCCACACACTTCACCATTTGTCAGCAGGGGATCTGTGTACAGCAGCTATAACTTTTCCCAGCCCACAGCAAAAGCAGCTGGAAAAGGCAAGTGCATGATGGCATTTGATCTGTGACTAAATTAAGCTCCATGGTACAGCTGGGACTTTTGCAACTGCAAGACTTTCAGCATTTGCAGGAGCTGGGACTCCTCCTCCTGTGAACGTCTGAGAACACTGAGAACACGACTGGCTCTGCTCTGCCAGCCCCCTCCCTCCACCTCTCTCTCCATAACGCATGGCCTGGAGGGTTATTTTGGTTCAACTCATGTCATTCACTAATTCAAAAACATACAGACACCATTTACCAAAGAGATTTAGAAGGGTTATTTCAACTAATTCTCACCAAGACCCTAGGAAGCATTATTATTTCATTTCATAAGTGGAAAAACTGAAGTTCAAAGACCTTCAGAAACTTGCCCACAGAAATACTTCCAACAAGGATGCAGCCAGTATTCAAACTCACACTTGTGTGACTCTGAAGCTGTTAACCTTTCTTTTTATGATATGTTCCCATTCTGCTACATTTCAAGAAAAATAAAAATTATTAAGGAGTTCCCTTCTTTTCAAATGATTTCATGAAACCAAATAAATCTGATAAGTTGGTGTTGATTGGGCAAAAGTACCTTCTGAATGTGGCTGAGCGAAATCAGCAAATCCCTGACTTTGTGGATTTGTCATCACTACAAGGAGATGGAATCAGGAGTGAAAGGGAGATCTTTTGCCTTTTTGTTGTTGTTGGTGGTGGTGGTGGTGGAAAATGGAGGAATAGAAATGGAAAACATGGGCCCTGAATTTGAATTTCTACTTACAAAAATATTGTAAGTGAGGGCACACAGGGGGAGCAATGTGGTTCTCCACATCCCAGCTGAATAGGAAGCCTCAGACCCCAGCCCAACCTGGGCTCGCCCATCTCAGAATGTTTGCTCCTGTCTTTCCATCCTCCTCATACCCAGAGTTTTGCTTTCTCCTTCTCTGCTCTGTCAGACTGTATTCTTCCGAAGAATTAAGGCCATGTCTCTTTCTCTTTACATTGTTTACAATACTTACCATGATGTCTGCATGTTCGATATATTTGCCTAGGTGAAAAGAACACGCGTCTCAGGATGAAGTCCTAAGACCACGGTTTGCATAGACCACGGTTTGGTCTAGATAAAGCAATGACCCCTAAGCTCCAGGTTGCTGGGGGAGAGGGGAGTGATGTTGGAAGAGAAGGTAGCGTAGTCTAATAACAAAGAAGCATTTTCCCATGTTCTGAAATTCTTTTCAATCATAAGAATTACCTTTTCTGTATTTCAAAGGTCATAAAAGGAGGTCATGAAATGGATACTTGATTTAGTAAATTGAGGCAGAGAAATTCTTTCATCTCTTTGTGCCTCAGATTTTTCATCTGTTAATTAGGAAAATATAATCTTAACTATAAGGACAGAATAAGATAATAAATTAACATATGTAGGATATTGTCTGACACCTGGTAAGTAGTTATTTATCATTGCTGTTATTCTTGCTTTTGGTACTATCTTGTTGTTATTATTGCTACTTTTAAAATCTTGACAGCTGAGTGGCACCTGTGGCTCAGTCAGTAGGGCACCGGCCCCATATACCGAGGACAGTGGGTTCAAACCCGGCCCCGGCCAAACTGCAACAAAAAAAAATAGCCGGGCATTGTGGCAGGTGCCTGTGGTCCCAGCTACTCGGGGGGCTGAGGCAAAAGAATCACCTAAACCCAGGAACTGGGGGTTACTGTGAGCTGTGTGATGCCACGGCACTCTACTGAGGGTGACAAAATGAGACTCTGTCTCTACAAAAAAAAAATCTAGACAGCCTTGAACAAATCTAGGGGCCTCTGCTTCTTACTTGTCTGTAATGACCATAACCGTTCATATTCCTTCCAGATGTTAACTTCTAAGATTTTCAGCCTCTCAGTATTTATGTATTTCATATTCCCTCAGCACTGTATGAGAATTCTTCCACACACTTATATATTTATATTATAATGTCCTGTGTGTATTTGTGTGTATAGTGTGTGTAGTGTGCAATGAGAAAAAGTCTGAGCTAACTAAAACTTATTTTTTAGACATTTGGAAGCAATAATCCAAACCTTGAAAATGTTAAGAGGGTGGTGCCTGTGGCTCAGTGAGTAGGGCGCCGGCCCCATATGCCAGAGGTGGCGGGTTCAAACCCAGCCCTGGCCAAAAAAAAAAAAAAGAAACCAGCACGTTGTATCCCTTGATTGCACTATTGTACACAGCTATGATTTAATAATAAAGACAATAAAAAAAAAACTTAAAAAAAAAAAAAAAGAAAATGTTAAGAAACATTTTTTGTTTGGCTTTAAACTGATAATGCATTCAGTTTGAGAGAAATTAAAGTAGTTTCAGAGAATCTTAAGTAAGATGTGCTCTCACCAATATTTATTGCCCCCCTGAGATATTTTGAAGTTTGAACCTGTTATGATTCTATAAAGCAATAACACGAAATTTAACCCAAAACTCAATATGTTGATGTAATTTTTGATATCATCACTATCCTCTTGTTCTTAAAATACATTATTTTCAGCTTATCGTCTGTTCTCAAATAGTTCCTAAATAATGGTTTGCTTTGGATGATCAATAATAGGAATTTTGCTCATACAGTACCTCCAAAGCGTGACATTTTAAATCACATACTCCTTTCACTTGTAATGTTCAAAGTGAATTTCCTATCATTACACAATTTATGTTTTGGAGAGGGAACGAGATATTTACATGGATTCTATCTATACCTCTGCCACTACAAACTACAGCCAAGTCTGATGAGAAACATGCATATGTGGCTATCACAGATGACCAGCAAGAGGAGGAACAGCCTCAATGTGCATGTTCAAAGGCACATGCGGTGGCATCAAAGCCTGTGGCACAGAGTGGAGCACGGAGCACCCTGCCTTCATGTGACTTTCCAGAGATCCCCATGACAAAGCACCTATGGGCTCCCTGCCACAGGACAGCACCTCTCCTGCCCACCAGCCTTCTCTGTCACATTAGTTCACCTCTCTTTCTCCAGCTTCCCCTAAAAAGCTGTTGATGATCCCCAAGATCCAGTTTTTGACCGTTGGCTAGTTTTAGACATTCTCTGGGCTCTGTCAACCACTCTCCTGGCTTCTGCTGCCACTTCTGTAGTGGTGGGCTTTAAAAGAGGACCCCTTTCTACACATCCCTTTTGAGCCACAGATGTGTACAGGCAGTGTCTCCTAGGAGGCTTCAAATTAGCATCCCACGCGTAAGCCAGGTTCTATTTGCCAAAACAGGCCCACTGTCTTTCCTTCCATTAAAGCTGCCCATTAGTCTTATAAGCTCCACCTTGGTCAGTGACACGAAATTCCTTGGTATCCAGTTTCCTCATGTATAGCAATTAAAAAAGCTGAGCTTAGTGGTCTGAAGCAAGCTGTTAATCTACTAGGTAGGACTCAAACAATGAAGCATCGCCAGGAAACAGCAAATCAATGAGCTGATGAGGGAAGTAGATAAAAGAAAGCAAGCAAATCTATGTCAGTTGAGTGATGCTTAGATAAATAAAACTCAGCTGAAGGATGTTTGGAGTCTGGAGAGGCAGAGATCTCTACAAGACGAATGTTGTGGAGGAACGAGGCAGGAGACTTCAGGCAGGAGTTTAAACTCAGTGGTATTGAGGTTACTGGCTAGGGGTATTTAGGAAGTAATGACAAGCTGTGTGGAACAGGACAAGAAAAGACCTTAAAAACTCTGCAGAGGAATTTGGATTTCTTGTGACAGGTAGCCAAGTGACATTATAACTCATCGATCATGAGGGTTCATCATGAGAAAGAGTAACTGGATGTTGGGGTGCAAGATGCTGACACAGGAATACTATAGATAGGGCATTTGCAAGAGTGCTGGCTCCCTCAGCAGACGGGCAGTTGGAATCACAGGGCAACCAGTTACTACATCTAAGCTTTCAGGAAAGTTCCCTAACCTCTCTAGGCTCAACTCATTCTCTGTGAAATGGAGCCTACCGAGGACGATGAAGATGGGGAGGGAAATGTGGTGACAGCGTCCATTGTGGTTTTAGACAAGGCAAAGTGCATGGTGTAGGTCTGAACCAGGTGGCAATGCGACCAGGCAGAAGGCACATCTAAGCAGTAGTTTGAAGGATGGAATGTCAAGTCCAGCTGGAGGAAGAAGAAAGGTAAAATGTCAACCCCATGTTGGTATCTGGGAAACTTGAATTATTAAACCTCAGAGAACTGAGATAACTTGAAAGGCACATTGCCTGACAAATGGAAGATGATGTGACTACCCTATTGGTTGGTTTTTGCAAGGTCATTATGGCATTACGGATCATTTTATCTTGCTTTTCAAATGGGGCATTTGGGAGAAGGGAAGCCACTCACTTACTTCTAAAATGAGAAAGAACAATGGAAATGCCAATGGAAACATAAGGGGAAAAGAATTATCTATGAATTTATTTGCCCATAATTTGGCACTTAATATTTCTGTGATTCTGCATGTGACCTAAAATACATCATGTCAAATACTTGATACATTCCACATAAATATTTTAAAAATTGTTCAGCTTCTAAAATAAAGGGGAGCATAATTACAAGACAAGCTTTACCATCTGGCATCATATCACGCCTAGAAAAAGAATTAGTAATTTGCACTTCATGGTTGGGATGGAGGGAAGATCTTTTTACTTCTTATTGTGCAACTTTGGAATTAAACGAAGGTATCCAAATTCACTTCCCTGAGAAAAGTGATGTTGAGACATACATGGATCTTTCTACGCTTCTGATGTATCCTTATTACCCAAACACAGAGTTCAGCACAATGGAGTTCACCTAAAAATCAAACGGTGTTTAAAGATACTGATGTTTGTCATTATGTCGAAAATTATTTTCTATGCAACACAAACAAAAAGATATAATTAATGGGTACCAGATAGGTTTACTATAACTGCCGATACTATAACTGTCAATACCAAAATGGTCCATGCCTTACAAATCCCAACTTTAACAATTCATGTAGCAGTCTATAAATGTAACATTCTATGCAATTCTAATATGCACCAACATTCAGTGAATATCAGTCTTTCTAAAGTGCTTATTTCATATCCAGCATTATTCTGGGTATAAGAATAAATTAGGGAGCAAGCCAAGCCTGGGCCAAGTCCTCTGAGAGCTCACATGCAATGTCACTTTGTCATTTGTGAGAAACCTGAATCCTAGAGAATTGAGTAGCATCGAAATCTCCTTTAGTAAACCTAAGAATAGAATCTAAACCTCCTAATCCATTCTAAAATTGTACCAAAAACTCCATGGCTACTTAACATGGAAAACACCTAGAAGTCAGTTAGCCACTGGCCTTTGCAATCCCCCCCTCCACATTCTGTTATATCCTACCTTCGTGGCCTACACCCATCCTTTTTACATTTCCACCACCTAGACCTGTCTCACCACGAGGTGTGTCTGCACTGCTGCAACAGTCTCTCACCTGAGCATCTGTCCTCTAATTGACCCACATCCACAAATAAATGTCTGTATATTTCAGCACGAGGGATCTTTCTAACAAGCATATTCTCATTCTCATACCCATCTCTCATTCCCTTTCTCAATGATGAAAGCAAGTCACTGCCCCATACTCTGCTGGAAAGCTAGAGACAGACCAAATGTTTTCATATGCTCTGTAAGGCCCTGTAATTCTTACCTTCTGCTTCTGGTTTTTCTCATAATACCCTTTCTCTCCTAGTCCACACTCCAGTCACGTTGGCCTTTTGCAATTTCTCAGCACACCATGCTCTCTGACATCAGAAATTTTGTATATTTTAATCTATTCCAGAAAATCTTCTTCCATTCCTTCCAGTACTCTTCTAACTACCCTTCCTTCACTACATAGCAGCTCAATCATTACTTAGAGAAGCTTTACCTGACTGATCTTGACAAAGTCAATTCTCCTTCTGCTCTCATAACACTCATTGCAAATGTACATGTGATTATTGCTACTGTGGCCATTATAGGGCATAAGATGTTTGAATGCACATGCATCCAGGGTGACTAGAACATAGTCTGGTACACAGCAGGAATTCACCAATTTAATCCAATTAAAAAGACCATCTTTTCTTTTCTTATCATTACACCTCAATGCCTAACACTTAGTAAAAGATCAAAAAATATTTTAAATAAGTTTAATATTATTAAACATGTTGAATGTCAACCTTGTAGGAATCACAAACAGAAAATCTCACCCATATACATTTGTAGACGTAGAAAATAATCCACAATATATTTTATGTGAAAAATAAAATGATTGTGAAAAAAACACTTGGCCTGGGTCCATCATCTTTCAGACCTCTGTGAATGTGTATAGGAGATTAGAAACTGTGAAAGTATATGCTGTATCCCACAGGGGACTTGAATGCAGTCTTTTTCTTTTCTTTTTTTTTTTTTTTTTTTTTTTGCATTGTCTGAAAATTTTTTAAATTATTGAACTAGACCTAGTCAATTTTATGTAAACCAGGCCTCTCTGAAGTGGACTTCCTGCTGTTCCCTCTCCCCCCAGCTGGAGTGACTGAATTCATTTGTTAATACACTCATCAACATTGAAAAGGTGTCTTCTATCTGCCAATCCTGGCTAAGTATAATTCTCAAAACCTGATATTGCTTTGGAAAAAGACTCCTGGGAGACTTCCCACTTGGGTGTCCCCACTCTACTAGAAGCTCTGGTGCTTTTTATTCCTTCTGTATTCCTATCTAATAAATCCTATCTTACCACTGATTTGTGTGTTCCATGGATTCATTCTTCAAATCTCTGAGACCAAAGACCTACTGCAGAAAGAAACTCCACCAACATTGTCATGTATACTTTTATATTCATTTGAAATAATGATTATTTCTAGCTTTATAGGGAAAAATAAAATTTGAAAGAAAACATAACAATTCAATATTGTTAGATACACAAGTACTCAGTGATTTACCTCTGGAAAATATTCAGAAAAAATATTTTTCTACCTAAGAATATTCTTCAGCATAAAGGGAAATGGACTCAGAAGCACCAATGAGCAAATGTCATGGTTATTTAGAAATTCAAGTGTATTTTGTCTATGAATATATATTGCTAATTCTGGATACCTCTAACATAGAAATTATAGACTGAAGGAAAGGAGAGTGTTAATGTGTCTTTGTTTGTAAAAGAGATTCCAATAAACTTTAACTTTGAGAGGAAATATGTTAATAAATTTTAGTATGTATAATAAAAATATATAAGTAACACTATAACACTAGCTCGGAAAATATGATCTAAAGAAGTCTGAGATTATTTCAGGTCATCTGCATGGTCTTATCTTTTTTCTTTTTCTTTTTTTTTGCAGTTTTTGGCCGGGACTGGGTTTGAACCCACCACCTCCAGCAAATGGAGCCAGCACCCTACTCCTCTGAGCCACAGGCGCCACCACATGGTCTTATTTTTCTGAGCACATATCAATATGGGGCTTGATTATATTGATATACATCAATCGAAACATATTGGAATTGTATTGAATTAAGTACAGACACAGATATAAAATTCATCTATCTTCTTTTAAAAAAAATGTTAAAAACATTTGTCAAAATTCCAAATGATGATATTTTTCTCATTAATTGTTTTTGTTTGGAGAATATATTTTTCAAAATATATGTTACTCATATTAATATGCAATAGGTTAGTTATTTTTAAACAAATAAATAAATAAATGTTTTTTAATTTGCATAGAGTAAATGTCAAAGCTCTTCACAGTCCAGAATTCATATTAAGAGTGTAAATGGTACCAAAATGTTGGAGAACCACCGCACTAATGTAATAGCTACATAATCCATAACTTCCAACAAACTAGAAAAAAACGAAAAAAAAATCAACCAATTCTTTAAAAGCAGAAAAAGGTAAAAATCCTTGCTTCCCTCATAAAAAGTGACTAAAAAACATAAAATGGCAAAAGTAAGTACAAATATATCAATATTAAAAATAAGTATAAAAGAATTAAATTTGCCTATCAAAATATAAACTATGCTTTTTAGAGTTCCGTGAATATAAAATGACACAGAAAATTAAAAATAAAGGCAAATAATTATTTGCCTACCAAAAATTTAGTTACACAAAATACAACTGCAATCTAGTCTCTTTTGCATAACCTAGATGGAAATAAAAACCATTCTTTTAAGTGAAACGTCATAAGAATGGAGAAACAAACACATGTACTCAATACCAAGTTGAAACTAGTCAATCAACACTTAAGCACACACGTGTAAGAAAACCTCAATAAAAATCAAGCTGGGGGAAGGGAAGCAGGGGCTGGGTAAATGCTCACTTATTGGGTACAGTGCACACTATCTGAGTAAAGGGCATATTTTGACTCAATCTGTACAAAAAGCAAAGTATGTATATAAAACATGCCCATACCCTAATATTCTGAAATTTTAAAAAATACATTAAAGGAAAAATAAGTTAAATACACCAAGAAATTATTTATGTTGAGAAATTAATAGCTCACCAAAAAATAAGTAACAATCATGAATTCACCTGCAATTTACAATATATCTCAAAATAAATAGAACAAAAAATAACAAAATCACAAGTAGAAATCAACACCACAGCAATAGTGGGAAATTTTTAGCTTAATTGTCTCAAATTGTCTCCATTTGATGTACAAATTACATCAAGTAGCCAAAAATTACAGAAAAGATTTTAATAACAACATTAACAAGAAAGTAGATCCAGAAATTATACATATCTGCCAAAGCTATATGTAATTTCTTTTTGTTTTCAGTTTTGGTGGCAGCTGGGCGGTATATGGACTTGGTGCCCTACTCCTTGAGCCACAGGCACCGCCCCTATATGTAATATTTTTAAATTACCCAAGAATTCCAAAAACTTGATGTTATATAACTGTCTCTAAAATCCAATAAAATTTGAAATCAAACTTTTATCTATATCCTCCCCTCAAACCCTAAGAAACGTATGAAAACAACAACAAAAAATTTCCAAATACTGTTAGTCACAAAAAATTATAAAAGTATAAAATAATTAGAACATGAAAATAATATTTATTGAAACTATCATAGTACAGATAAGAAAATATCTAGAAGAAAATTTAACCTTTTAAATTCCTATATTAAGGTGTAACAATTATTAAAACTAAATGAGTTAAGTATTGATTTCAAGAAGCAAAAACGGTAGAGTCAATTCAAAGAAAAAAAGAGCAAGAAAACAGAAAGATTAAAGCAAAATTTTTATTAAGTAGAAAACAAACATACACACATGTAAACAAAAAAACAGAGAAGATCAAACAAAAGAAAAATCTGGATAAATAGAAGAGACAAATTTAATATATTTTTTAAAAATATATTAAAAATAAAAAATGTCTAGTCGAGCATTGTGGCAGGCACCTGTAGTCCCAGCTACAGGCTTTGGGAGGCTGAGGCAAGAGAATCACTTAAGCCCAAGAGTTGGAGGTTGCTGTGAGCTGTGTGGCACTCTACTGAGGGTGATATAGTGCGACTGTCTCAAAAAATAAAATAAAATAAAATAAAAAATAAAAAAGGTCATAACTACATACAAGTTTAATATTTTTATTAAGAGTGGAATACAATGAATAGCATCTCAATTATACAAGATAGCTGAAAATGACTCTCTTAGAAATTAAAAAATTTAAGAACTTAATCAAGTAAAAATAAAAAACGCAAATAGCTATATAGGCATTAAAGAAAAATCTTTCTCCAAGAAAGCCTAGCTGATTTTAAAATATACTAAGTCTTTAAGTAACAACAAGCTCCTGACTTATAAAAATGTTCTAGAGAATAGAAATTGAAGTATGGAAATCTTTGCAAATCCCATCCAACAGTGTATTAAAATATAAGATACTATGACCAAGTAGTGTGTATCCCAAGAATTCAAGACCAGTTTAACATCTGGTAATTTATTTGTGTTAATTTGTGTTAGTTTCCACATTGTCAGATTAAAAGAGAAAAAAAGGCATTTAATAAAATTCAGTATTCAATCATGATAAAAAAAAAAACTCCTGGCAATTTAGTTTTAGAAGGGAAATTCAATGATCTACTTTACACTCAACAACATCCTTAATAATAAAATTTTAGAAGCATAAACATTAGAGTTAGGAATTAAACCATGACACCAACCAGAAATTCCAATATTTAACAGAGGTAACAGCCACTGTAATACAATCAGATAGAGAAGAAAAAGAGAAAAACTGAAAAGGAAAGGCTGAAGCTGCCATTATTTGCATATAACATGTTGGATTACACAGATACCCAAAAGAATCAACAGGAAAATCTTAGAAATATTTTGAAAGCCCAGAGATTGCTAGACACAAATCAATGTATTAAAAATTAATAACATTTGCAGCTATATCCAAATAAAAATGTGATAATGATATTATATTTTAAAAAGCAATAAAATCTATGAAGTACTGAGGAGACCACATATTGCTTCTATATAATGATTAGAAGCCACTGAAATCTGCCCCATGTGGTGTTTTGTGTCTGTAATCCTAGCACTTGGAGAGGCCAAAACTGGAGGATCACTTGAGACCAGAAGTTCAAGATCAGGCTTGGCAATATAGCAAAACCATGTCTCTACAAAAAAATTAAAAAAATAATCAGTCATGATCATAGGCACCTGTAGTCCCAGCTACTAGGGAGGCTGAGGCAGAAGGATTGTTTGGGTGTAGAAATTTGAGGCTGCTGTGAGTTAGGATGCTGCCACTGCACTCTAGCCCAGGTGACAAAGTGAAACTTTGTCTTGAACCTAAAAAAAGAAAAGAAGCCATGGAATCAAGACAATTATGTTTCAATTTAGCCTCTCCTTACTCAATCCCTTTAGATTTTGGTTTACTCTTCTGAAAAACAGTAATAATAATTGGCACTTTTCTCAGAGGATTGAATGCAGATTAAATGAAATGATCATGCAAATGACCTAAAATGGCTCAATCTGTGTAGTAGCATAATATACATATAAGAAAAAACTATATAAAAATTATAAAATTTTATTTGTGAACATAAAAGAATTGAGTAAACAGAAAAACGCATTGCTAGATATGGCCATTATCTTAAAGATGGCGATTTTGCCCTTATCAGTCTATCAATTCAGTTCAGTTCCAATCAATATGCCAATAGAATTTTATGGATCTTGAAATACTAAATCTAAAACCTGTAGGGAAGAATAAAGGCACATGAATAACCAATATAATTTTTAAATACTACATGTACCATGAATTAAAATACATTACAAAGCTATAGTAATAAAACAGAGAGTACTAGCTAAAAGAATGGAATATAAAAACCAGCAAAAAAGATCCTTTTGTGTATATGAACCTGGGATATAACAGCATTAAAGTAATGAGGATCATTTCTTCAATAAATGGAACAATTTGGTTTTCATACCAAAAATTACAAAAGCAGGTCTTTATTTCACACCAGACACATTTAAAAATTCAAAAATAGGCTGGGTGTAGTAACTCACACCGGTAATCCTGGCACTGTAGAAAGCTGAGGCAGGAGGATCACTTGACTTCAGGAGCTGGAGACCAGCCAGAGCAAGAGCAATTCTGTCTCTGATAAAATTAGGAAAATTAGCAGGACATTGTGTGGCCACCTGTAGTCCCACCTAGCTATTCAGGAAGTGGAGTGAAGCAAGTGAACCTCTTGGGTCCAGGAGTTTGAGGTTGCTCTAAGCTAGGCTGACATCACAGCACTCTAGCCCAGGTGACAGAGTGAGACCTTGTCTCAAAAAAGAAAAAAAAAAGTTAAAAATTCAAAATCAAGTGAAAGATGAAAGCAGTTGAATAACTGAAGAGAAAATACAGGAAAATATTTTTATCATGATAAAGGTCAAAATATTTTGAAAAATTGATGTGTTTGCAGAAAAGTATTTGTAAAATTTAAGCAGATTTGTGAATCACACAAACAATTCTACCTCCTTTATTTATGTGTATATAAATATATTAAAGAGTGTATTAAGACACACATAGACAGTGGTTAAAGGGGAATTCAATTTTATATTTAATGCTATTTTTAACAACATCAAAAGAAGAATGGGAAATAAAAATGTGTTTTTCATTGTTCACAATAGAATTGCCAATGCTTAAAATCTGCCAGACAAATTTCATATGGGAAGAGACCACTCAGGCCAATTTTATTTCCTAGAAATTCACTTTTTAGGGTTTATTTCAACTACCAACTTGCTAGTACAGTGGGAGAAGGGAGATGTTGCTCCCTACACTGGCTCAACCAAATACACTTTGTTATCTTCTTGATAAATACACAACGTTATCTTCTTGATGGCTGGCATGGTAACTAGTTTTTTAACCTCAAAGAAGACTTTGTCCTGAGGCCAAGGCCAGTGGATCATCTGAGCTCAGAAGTTCAAGACAAAGCAAGACCTGTCTCCATTAAACATATAAAAACTAGCCAAGCCTTATGGTGGACACCCATAGTCATAGCTACTAGAGAGGCTGACACAAGAGGATCACTTGAGCCTCAAGAGTTTGAGGTTGCTGTGAGCCATGATCCTCTGGCACTAAACCCCAGAGCAAGTGCGTGAGACTTTGTCTCAAAAATAGAAGAAGGGAGAAGGAAAAGAAGGAGAAGGAGGAGGAGGAAGAGAAGGAGGAGAAGGAGAAGAGGAAGGAAAGGAGGAAGAGGAGGAGGAAGGCAAGGAAGAGGAAGGAGGAGGAGGAGGAGAAGAAGGAGAAGGAGAAAGAAGGAGGAGGAGGAGAGGAAGAAGGAGAAGAAGGAGAAGAGGAAGAGGAAGAGGAAGAGGAAGAGGAAGAAGAAGAAGAAGAAGAAGAAGAAGAAGAAGAAGAAGAAGAAGAAGAAGAAGAAGAAGAAGAAGAAGAAGAAGAAGAATAGTAGTAGTAGTAGTATGTCTTGAAAGAGAGCGATGGGAAAATAAACTCAGGACCATGACTAAGCAACCTGGCTCCAATCTCAGGCACCCTCACATTTCCACCTACCAGACTGCCTACTCACTGCCTCTGCTATCCCTATGATACAATAGAAGTGTCCCTGCTACAAACAGCTCAGCACTCCACTTGTCTTCTCTCTTCTCTCTCTTTCACCCTCCGATTATTAGTTTCTCTATTACTAAGACATCATTCATTTTACTAGACAATAAGCTCTTGTATTTCCTACTTTAAAAACAAAGCAAAATATCCTTTGACCCCATATCTCCATCCAGCTGTTATCTGTTTCTCTGGTGCCTTTCACAGCTACCTAAACTCAATGAATTGACCTCCAATGTGAGCATTTCCTTCTCAACTTGTTTACATTTGGGGTAAATCTCTCTCAGTCCACAATTTAGCTTCAACACCCTCCACACCAATAAATTGCTCTGAGCCGGGTCATTAACTTAGATGCTTGAGTCCAGCTGTGACTTTAAATACTATCCATATATGGATGATCCAATAGCTTAGATTGCCAAACTCAAGCACCTACTAGTTTAAATGACATCACCACCTCATGTCCCAAATGTCCAAATTTCCCGCATGTCAAGAAAACATATTGGCAACTACCAAGTTGTCTTTGATTCCTCTTTACCCTTCTGATTCCTGCTTATCAACAATTTGTTTTTAATCTGACCCCCAAAACATATCCCAAATCTGTTGACCTTCTTCACTGCCACACACTTCCCATGGCATCATGAGTCCATTGTCTGAGTCTTTGCGGTAGTCTTATAACTGGACCCCAAAACAGCCCGTGTGTACTACTGAAACCTAGATCAAGTGTCTTTATCCCTTTGCTGAAATTCCTCCAAAAACTTTTCATTGTGTTTAGAATCTAAGCAATCTAAACTCATTCTTATAGACCTTATAATTCCAGGTGGACTGGCCCCATCATCAGCTCTGACTCTACCTCCTATCACTATGTCCCTCATCAACCACAAAGGTGGCCATTTTTGTTACTTGAAGTATCAAGCTTTTTCCCTCCTTACAGAAGATCCTATGTACTTGATCCTCCCTCTGCCTTGACTACTGATTTTTTTTTCTTTTCTTGTTTATTGTTTCTCCTCTGCACTGAATTATAAGCTCCTTGAGAGCAATTCCTTCTCAGATACAGGTCTTGCACTTTATGGTGCTACACATATTGTTTTTTTCATAAACTGAATATTTGTGGCAACCCTGCCTCAAGCAAGTCTATAAGCACCATGTTTCCAATAGCATGTGTTCACTTCATGCCTCTGTGTCACATTTTGGTCATTCTGGAAATAGTTCAAACTTTTTCAATATGATTGTATATCTGTTAGGGTGATGTGTCAGTGATCTTTTATGTTACTATCCTAATTTGGGGAGTGCACCACAAACCACAGCCGTATAAGACAGTAAACTTAATAAATGTTGTGTGCATTCAGATTGCTCTACCAACTGGCTGTTCTCTCTCTCTCTCTCTCTCACCCCTCCCCAACAAATTCCTATTTCATGAGACTCAGGAATATTGAAATTATGCCAGTTAATAACTATACAATTGCATCTAAGTATTCAAATAAAAGAAAAATTTATCTCTAACTTTAAATCACAAGCCAGAATTGATTAAGCTTAGTGAGGAAGATGTGTTGAGAGCTGAGATAAACCAAAAGCTAGACCTCTTGTGCCAAACAGTTAGCCACACTGTGAATGCAAAGAAAAAGTTCTTGAAGGAAATTAAATGTGCCACTCCAGTGAACACATGAGTGATAACAAAATGGAAAAGCCATGTAGCCATATTGCTAATATGGAGAAAGTTTGAGCGGTCAGGATAGAAAGTCAAACCAGCCACAACATTCCCCTAAGCTAAAGCCTAATCCAGAGAAAGTCTCTAACTCTCTTCAAATCTATGAAGGCTGAAAGATGAGGAAGCTACAGAAGGAAATTGTGAAGTTAGCAGAAGTTGATTTCTGAAGTTTAGGGAAAGAAGCCATCTTAACATAAAGGTGCCAGAAAAAAACAGCAAGTGTTGATGTAGAAGCAGCAGCTAAGATTTAGCTAAGATCATTGATGAAGGCGACTACACTAAATCTCAAATTTCCAATGTAGATAAAATTGCCTTATATTGGAAGCTGATGCCATCTAGGACTTGCATAGCTAAAGAAATCAATGTTTGGTTTCAAAGTTTCAAAGGAAGTCTGACCCCTGCCTGGAAGGAGCTGATGACTTTAGGTTGAAGCCAATGCTCATTTACCATTTCAAAAATCTTAGGATCCTTAAGAACTATTGTGCAGTTTACTTTGCCTGTGCTCTAAATGGAACAATAAAGCCTGGATGATAGCACATCTGTTTATAGCATAATTTAATGAATATTTTAAACCCACTGTTGAGACCTACAGCTTAAAAATAAAGATAGCTTTGAAATTATTACTGTTCACTGGCAATATATCTGATCACTCGAGAGCTCATATGGAGATGTACAAAGAGATTAACATTGTTTTCATGCCCACTAGCACAATATTCATTCTTCAGCCCATGGATCAAGGAGTAATTTTGACTTTGAAGTCTTGTTAGTTAAGAAATACAAAATGTCATAACACTATATTATGGTTGCCACAGAGAATGATTTCTCTGATGGATCTGAGCAAAGTAAAGGGAAATGCTTCTGGAAAAGATTCACCATTCTCGATGCCTTTAAGAATATTTGCAATTCATGGGAGGAGGGAAAAATATCTACATCAACAGGAGTTTGGAAGAAGTTAATTCCCACCTTCACAGATGATTTGAGGAAATAACTGAAGATATGGTAGAAATAGCAAGAGATCTAGAATTAGAGGTGTAGTCTAAAGGCATGACTGAATAGTTCTATCTCATGATAAAACTTGAAGGTATGAAGAGATGCTTCGTATGGATGAGCAAAAATTGTTGTTTCTTGACATGCAATCTATTTTGTTGAAGTGCTGTGGACATTGTTAAAATGAGAATAAAGGATTTAGAATATTACATGAACAGTCAATACAACAGACACAGAATTTAAGAGTAATAACTCCACTTTTAAAAGAAATTCTATAGATAAAATGTAAACAAAGAGCAATGCATGCTACAGACAATAGAGAAAATCTTCATGCCAGATAAAGTCAAGTGATGGGGAAACATATCATTGTCTTATTTTAAGAAATTGTTACAGCCACCTCAGCCTTCAGCAATTACCACACTGATCAGTGAGCAGCCATCAACTTTGAGGCAAGATATTCCACTCACGAAATGATTACAAGGCTCAGGTTTTAGACATAATGCTATTTCACACTTAATAGACTACAGTACAGTATATATAACTTTTATATGGACCAAGGAACCTAAAACTTGTGCGACTCATTTTTTTTTAATATTCACTTTTTTGCAGTGTTCTGGAACTGAACCCCCATATCTCTGAGGTATGCCTGTACATATTAACCTCTGTTCTCTCAGCAACCCAAACAACCTCTGCCATGCAGTAGCAGCCAATCAATATTTTTAATAATAACTCTACAGGCTGCTCTTTCAGCTTTCCTAGCCAATCCCACTGGGTATGGAATTTCAAGATAAAAAGAAAAAATACCTTAAAATTTTCCACATTTTAACTTCTCATTTCCTAACCTTTGTATTTCCAAACTTTTGGAAATATAACAATATAATAGCAGTAACTCTTCCTCATGAGAACCACATACTCCCAAGCCTTCCATTCTTAACTCCCTTCTGTGGAAGAGTTAGCCTAAATATGAGCTTTACTGTATGTTTTATCCCAGTGGAAGGACTACACATAAATAACTCTTTCATCATGCACCACTTAGTCACAGGTAAACCTGGGGAGCCAGGGCCAAGTTCATGTTGCTATTTCAGTTTCACTAAGAACTGGAGTGAATCATTTTTGTTCTGTTTTGTTATCCCAGATGAAAATTGCTCTCCAATGAATCTTCTACTGAGTAATAAAGGCAAGATCATTCTAGAAAGTACTCTAATTTCAGACTGATCTATGAATGCTGCTAAGATAAACACATCCACTTGGAAGGATTAACTGTGGTTTCTTTACATATGGGCAATTGCTACCAACAAAATAAGAACAATTATGGACACCCTGAAAAAGCGTCCTTTAATCAGTGAGAGTCACTGTACTTTAGCTTTTTCTTTTCTATGCTGAAGGAGAAATCCAGTAGCATTTCTTTCAGTTAACTATCTCTTGTCTTCCTTTTAATTGGAAAGAGGATTTCATGTGATTCATAACAAAAGCTTGACCTCAGTCAAAACAGAAAGCTTATGCAATTGTTAAGCAGTGTGGTTTTTTGAACAGTTAATATTATTTTCTTCCTAATAAAATTCCATCTTTGTCAAATAAAGAAGGTGACCTAAGCCAAGAAATACATATCCTACTACTTTTATTTTTATGGTTTTTGGAAACCCTTAAATAACTGAAAAAAGAAATTGAAATGTAGCCAAGTAGGAGAGAAAAGGGGACTCTGTGTCTTTAAGCTAGAGAGCTTTAAAAAACCCAGTCATTCTGAATGTATTGCTTTAGTCATCTGGTTTCATTCTATTAATGACCTTTAACATCTGCAAAAATATTGTGAAAAGCTAATTTTGTTTGTACTGAGGTGGTGCAGAACAGTTTCTGGCTATCACTCTAGGATGTGCTATAAAATAAAATTGTCTTTCTGGGAGTCTGACAAAAACCTACTGTACTGATCCAGTTTATTTACAACATCTAGGAATGAAAAGAAAACAGAAATTTACGACATGCCAACATGGGAAAAATGAATAGTACTTACATATTTGTGTATGTGTATGTATGCATTAATAATACCACATACAGATATCTCCCCAGATTAGAGACCTTTTACATAATATTTTATGGCAAAACAAAAATTCTAAGAAGCAAAACTATTATATTTCTCAATAAATGTTATGCTGCTAAAATGTGAGAAAGAATTCCCCACCATAGTGTTTTGATTTATTGCAGGAGCTCTTTGGAAAGGAGATATGGCCTCATTTCCTCATTTTGACAAGCCTTATGTTTCCATTAATTAAATGGGAATCTTTGGGAAAGAGGTAGTGTCATCAGGGTTAATGTATTGACTTTACATCCTTATAGGCCAAGGTTAAAAATATACTATGTAGTCATCAAAACAAAATCAATGCAGTCACACTGGCCTTGTCCTTAATACTCACTCATTCTCAATTGCACTATATAGTTTTGTGAATGATTTGTGGTCTCTTCCATAGGATATTTAGGCCTGAAGAGTGCGGGAATTTCATGGTTCAGAAGTTTAATGAGCGCCGTAAACTCAGAGACGATAGTATGGTAGATCCCAAAGCTGGAAGATGATTAAGTCCCCCTAACAATACACTTGCCTGGAGGCCAAATATTGATGCCTGATTACTCCTAATGAAAGGGAATTTACTACCTTCTGAGGTTGCATGCTATTTTGAGAAAGTTGGCTTGTAGAGAGTTTTCAAATTTTTGAAACATTTCTTCTTGAAGGTCTCCTTTAGGACCACAGAGAACTCTCTTTGGCATCTTGGCATATTGTATAAAGACAGCTAAAATTTGTCTGTTTCCACTATCATACAGTCCTAGGCAAGATGTAAAAGCCACTAATTGTCAGGAGATTTCGGTTATTTATAAATGGACAGTAAAGATGGAGATGGATGGATAGACAGATGACATAGATCAATAGAGAGGTGTGCTTCTGCAGACATCTCCCAAACAATCATAGCGTCAAAAAGACTATTACTTTCCTGCCCTGGGTATCAGTATTGTAATAAACAGTGTCATTTAGTGGGTACATCATGTTTACCCATAAATGAGCTTACTAGCTTAGCCAAAATTGCTAAACCTTTTGCAGTAGTTCACCAAATTTATCTCCTGAATCTGCAGTGATGGCTGTAAAAGGACCTAGCTCAGAACTTTACATCATGTGTTTGAAGTTTGATCTTATCCAGTTTGACCTATAATCTAAACTCTTCTATCTTGGACACAACTGCAGGGTAACACACAGCCTTTCTGGTTTCTCTGTCACCTGTAACATCTAGCACACCCTTAAAACCACCCAGAAGATGAGAAAGGAAATCAAACCTTCCCATTTGTGCTAACATAAGAGTTTTCCCCTTGTCTTTAATCCATTTTACATTGGCCTCCTAACTAGCAGTCCTAATGGCAGAGTCTCAAACTTGCACTTAACAGCATCATATGAACACCTACCTGGTTAGAATTTTCTATACAGATGCAGAGAAACAGTAATCAATAAGCCATGTCTTCAACTCAGTTGACAAGTTTTCAAGATGAATGAATTTTTTTTTAACCTTCCCTTTCTGGATGCTTATTCCCCCTCTTTATCATATCCCAACTCTTCTACTGTAGCAAAATGAATGGACTTTAGAGTGATGTATATTCTTTTCTTCTGTAAATATGTACAATTCCATAATGGACCATGTGTCATTTTGTGATTCCACGTAGACAACAATGCCTTAGAGTTCTGTTGTCATAGCAACC
The DNA here is from genome assembly GCA_963573935.1 of Arctocebus calabarensis. NCBI lineage: Eukaryota > Metazoa > Chordata > Mammalia > Primates > Lorisidae > Arctocebus > Arctocebus calabarensis. Next base: position 40,456 of record CAUYON010080077.1, read on the forward strand.
ACACCAGTCTCCAAAGCACACTCTGTGGGCATTCCTGCTCTCTGAGTCTATCCAACCTGGGATGGGCATGGGGGGTGAAATTCCAGGAAAGTTACAATCTTGTATTGTTACCTATTTGGCTTTAATGCTTAGCCTAGAGTAAGGAAAATTTCATTGAGCTGGATTATGGTATTATTTTAAAAGAGGAGAAAAAGTGTCTTCTGTCAGCTGCGATTTTTTTTCCAGGTTGGTTTTGTTGAAGGCAAGTTAAGCCTTGGTTGAAATTCTAGAGAGATGCTCAGATATAGCAATCAAACCTTCCTTTTCACTTTGCTAAAGACCAATTTCAGAAGAGCCGGGAAAAACTGCAGCTCATTGTTCACATTCCTGTCTCTCATCTCACAGGATCCCAGCGCATCTGGGCCACATTACTGCGGGTTAAAGGAACCAAGCTTGTACTCTGTGGAGGAGAGGAGGAAAGCGCCATTTTTAATCTTGATTTTCTTTCTTTCTTGCAGAGACTATGTTTTACTTATCTTTAAGTTCTTTGCTGTCCCGTGAGCATGGGAATGATTTTTCCTCCTTTAATTTCCAGTCTCCCATGGCTTTCAGGGGTAGCCTGTCTGCAAGGGACTGGGACGTTGTTTCACAGGTAAGCCAGTCAAACCTCTCAGCTCAGCCTTCTGCTCCCTACTGTCTTTTTACTTTACAATTTTTTCATTCTTTTATTGTTTACAAATTAAGAAACTGAGATTCAGGAAGTTTCCATGAAACAAAACAAGTTGCCTGAGAGGTAAAAGGGAAAGTAACAAGTGGTGGAGAGGGGTCAGGAGCCATTGCAAAAATGTGGGCAAGAGCTGGAGAAGTAGGAGTAATGTGAAGGAAGAGAAAGATGTCGACTGCAGAAAATTTCTTAGGGCAATTCTTCATTCACTCAATAGAAGGCAGGTGCCAGCTATTGGCTACAAGATGAATGCAGACTCTAGTAAAGTATGATCTCTTTTCCTGAGGGGGAAGAAAGTGGGTCCTAAGCTCGGTACCCATAGCTCACTGGTTAGGGAGCAAGCCACATACACTGGGGTTGGTGGATTTGAACTTGGCCTGGGGCTTGCAAAACAACACCCCTACTATGAAGCTAATTTAGAGCTTTCATATGAAAGCTATATCCCAATTACTGCACAAGAATAAGGGGGAAGGGGCAAGGGAGAGGAGGAGAGTAGAGAGGAAGGGTGGAGGGAGAGTATACACCTATGGTGCATCTTAGAAGGGTACAGGTGAAACTTACTAAATGTAGAATATAAATGTCTGTATACAATAACTAAGAAACTGCCATGGGGCAGCGCCTGTGGCTCAAAGGACTAGGGCGCCAGCCCCATATGCTGGAGGTGGCAGGTTCAAACCCAGACCCGGCCAAAAACTGCAAAAAAAAAGAAGATGCTATGAAAGCTATATTAACCAGTTCGATGAAAATATTTCAGATTGTATATAAAACCAACACATTTTACCCCATGATTACATTAATGTACACAGCTATGATTTAATTAAAAAAAAAAAAACCACAACCACAACAAAAAAGTAGCTGGGCATTGTGTTGGGTGCCTATAGTCCCAGCTACTTGCAAGGCTGAGGCAAGAGAATTGTTTAAGCCCAAGAGTTTTAGGTTGCCGTGAGCTGTGATGCCACAGAACTCTACCAACAGCGACATAGTGAGACACTGTCTCAAAAAAAAAAAAAAAAAGAAAGAAAGTAGGTGATACTTTATACTATTGGTGGGAATAAAGTAGATACAACTGTCTGATAGAGTAATGTAGCAGTGTATAATGTTTGAAGTATATATAATTTCATTTCATTTTTATTGTGTTTATAATACATGCTCAGTATGTACAATAACAAAAGTACATTAAAAATACTCGTGGTCTCACCACCTAAAGATAATTATTCTTAGATTTTGGCATATAGTGTTATGCAACTTTTATGTAGCTGTTACGCCATACAACTCTGTGTGTGTGTGTGAGCGTGTGTGCGTGTGCTCACGTTTACTTATATCCCCCCTTAGAAGCATGGCATAAGCACTTGGTACGTTAGCACCAAGTATTAGTACTTTATAATCACCATGTTTTAAAATTGTGTGATTGTCTGTCATGCAGCTATATCACAATTGTACTAAATCAAACGTGAAACATTAAGGAAATGGTCTTTTTCTGCCTTATAAATGAGGCTGCAGTAAAAATCTTTGAATTATTTCTTTAGAACATATTCACCAAGGAGAATTAGTATTTCTTGGACATGAAAAGTTGTGTCACACACCACAGGCACCTATGTACATTTCCTTCCACTTTTTGTTTTGTTTTCCAGTGGCTGGTGTGTGATAAACCAAGCATTAGAGCCACATGCTCGGCTCAATCCTTCTGGAGTCTTCTGGGGTCTGCACTTCCTCATACGCTTTGCCATCAGTCACATAGACTTCAATTTTGTCCCTTCCTAATGCTTATCTCACTGAAAGAATCAAATGCTTCCAGTATTTCACTTTCTAGAGACTTCACAAACATCCTGTTAAAGTTCCTTCAAGCTTCGTTAAACAGGGGAGGCTTTTCTTTTTTCTTTCTTCTTTTGCAGTTTTTGGCCATGGCTGGGTTTGAACCTGCCACCGCTGGATTCAAATGGGGCTGGCGCCCTGCTCCTTTGAGCCACAGGCACTGCTCTAGGGGAAGCTTTTCTAATGAAAACGAATGGAGTTCTCTTGTGCCAGGCACTTTATTATTTTAGAACACATTAATCCACATACTTCCAATCTTCAATCCCCATCCTGCCTCCTTGGGTGGTTTGCTATAACAATCCAGATTTCTTAATAAATATATATCTCCTACAGTGAGCTTGTACTTAATAAAGCAAAAATGGTGCTACAGACTGAATTGTGCACCTTGCAATCTGTACTTTGAAGCCCTGACCCAATGTGACTATGTTTGAAAAGAGGGGCCTTTAAGGAGGTAATTAAGGTCAAATGGGCTCCAGTCTCATGGTACTAGATTGCTTACTTGAATGTGAGATATATCTTACCCAAAGGCAGGGGCAGAAGAAGGATTCAAATCTAGTGATTCCAGAGGTGACATTGTTAGGCTCTACACTGTGCCCAGCATGTGTTGGAGAAGAGGTATTGTGAGAAGTTCAGAGGAGTGGGGAATGTGTATTTCCTGGGATAATGATCTGTTGAAGAGGGCCAATTGGCAATGGCCCTTGAGGAGTAGGGTGCTAAGATGCAGAGGCTTAAGAGGTATGTGCAGAGACTTAGAGAAGATTCTGATTAAAATCTTAAAGAATGAATTTACTAAGGGATGTTAGCAGAGTGGAGGACTTTGGTATCTGTGACTAGGAAGTTGAGTGTGTTTCAATGATCTTCTCTCCATGAAGGGTGCTAACCCAGAGGACAACAATGTCCTAAGCTACAGAGATTTCAAGCTTTCATAATGATGGTGAGAGTGATTTCACCAAGGAAGACGACCATGTTGTCCACAGAGTTCGAGGGGGATAGGCAGTCTCAAATTCTCATAAGACTCAGAAAAGTCCCCCGTGGTGGACTTATGCAAGCTCATTTTTTGCAGAGTGAAGCACAAGTCTCTTTCTGTTCTGTTCTTATAGACCATGCTCCCTCTTTAGCAGTATAGATGTAAAACAAAAGAATTTATGTTAAAAAGATCTATTTGAAGCTGGAGGCAACAGTGGCTCATGCCTGTAAATCCAGGGGACTCAGGTGGCTGAGGCAGGAGGAAGGATTGCTTGAAGCCAGGAGTTCAAAGCCAGTCTGCTTAACATACCGAAACCCTATATTTAAAAAAAAAAAAATTCTTTTTAAATTAGCTAGGCTAATTTTTTAAGTGTGCTTGTAGTCCCGGCTGAGACAGGAGGATCTCCTGAGCCACAGTGAGCAATGATAGCTCTGGACTGCTGCAGAGCTAAGATCACTCCAGCCTGGGTGACAGAGACAGACCATGACATCATGTCTCTAAAAAAAAAAGATCTGGTTGAACTTTTTGCATCTAAAGCCTTCAAGTGATATAAATGGTGTGCATTTGTGCACCTACTTATGTGTGGTTCTATGTTCCTATGTGTGTGTCTGTTATTTGCGTATGTGTGTGTGCAATTGAAGAAGTCATAAATTACGCTTTTTACACCAATCGCACGGTATAAAGATGTACTGTGTAGGCCACAGTGCTCAATCACAGGAAAAGGTCTGTCCCTCCCTAGAAAGCTGTGACTGAGGTGGAGAATGATGAGCAGTATAAGACACCAGTTAACCTTTATACCTAGCTCTGCCTTCCGAAAGAGGAATAAAGGCTGCTCAACACATCTACCGTCTGCCTCAATTACCTGAAGTGGATAATCAGCTAACACCATAAGGATGCTGAATGTGTGTTGATTTTTCCTTGGTGTTGATTGCTGTGCTTTGACACACTGTTCCCACTATTATGCACCAAGACACCACCTGGCATCCTCGTCTATCTTAACTGCTCACACATCAGGTGATCACTTCTGTAGGGTTTCCCTTCATCGAATATAGCTGCCAATGTATATGCCTAGAACTTAAGGTGTGGCTTATCGGCTTAAGCCTACAGTTTATATTTTAAATATTAAATATTATTAAATATTTAAATATTTAAATAATATTTTGTGCAATATATAGTTTGGGACAGAAATCTTGCCTGCAATTCCACAGCAGATTTGATTTTCTTAAGTATATTTTACCCAAGTTTCTCTCAAATGCTGCTTTGCATTTTAGATAACACTTTGGTTCCCTCATTGATAAATGTCCAACTGAAAGTAACTAGGTGCACCGTGGTGCCCATTTGTACCTCCTTGGCATTAATATTTTTATGTGAGCGGCCTAATGTGTGTGCATGTTTATTGATTAACAATTATAATGAAGACTATTATTGTCTGCTTCCATGAAGATGCAAATGCTGACCCAGGTCACATTTTTCAGCCTCTCCAGCTGTCCCCCTGGCACCATGTCCTCCAAGTGATCAAGAGCTAAGCTTGTTCCTTGCACTTGGGACACCTGAGATCCAGGCATCCCTTCTGTGGTACCAGCACCCGCCTTGTTCCTCTCTACAGACCTATCGTAGTCCTTGTGAACAGTGCTCACCAAGACAGAATCCTACCAAAAACCTCTCCCAGCTGACTCCCTACCTACCATACAAGAGCATCTGAGCCTTCTGTGTTACCATGGCTCACATTTGGTAAAAGAGTCAACCATATCAACTATGCGCAGTCTGTTGTTCTTGAGAAAATCCATCTGCCTTTTCCTGCCCCAACCCCACTCAAGGGCCAGAGGCTTAGTGTTTTAGCCTCCAGTCTGGGGTTAGGCTCCTCACCTGCCTTTCACAAACTTGGGACTGAGCTTCTGAAGACCACCATGAGCAGGGACTTTCTACCTCCAATCCAATGGATCAGTGCTAACATGGAGTGTATGGGCTCACATCGCTCCCATGCTGTAGTTTGTTGGCCCTCCTTGGACAGCGTACTGTGCCACAAAGACCCCACAATGTCTTCTGTGACAAGCCACTTATCCAGTTGGCTAAAGATGCTTCCTTACTTCTCCTGAGATTAACTGCTCTTTAGTTGACAGTAGATGCTTTTTTGTGAAAATTGTTCTTTAGAATTTCTCACCCAGGGAACAGGGAAATTGCTTCTCCATAGAGAAACTGGACCCTACCTTCTCTGGGGATTAGACATTCTGGGGAAGGTCCAACTGAAATACAGAATCTGCAGAGACCAGTTACAGCTTGGGAAATAAGGCTATACCACCTCAACTAGCAGAAGTAGATTTGTCAGTTTATCTAAAATGGAGATACTTAAGGAATCCCACTAGCTGGTGTACACTGAGTACAATAAATTTTTACTGTTGGGTGCAGTCCACCAACATGATGACTACTTTAAAAGAGTAAGTCTGCCATGCTAAGAAAGAAGCTAGTTTTAAGGAAAAAGTTTCACACTATGTATCTTGTCCCCACCCACCCAAACACACACACATAACAAATGCTTCAGTTCTCTTAGGAATTGGCCAGGACAATAAGATTTGGAATTTCAAATAGGCTAATGCTATTACTTCTTGGCTTTTTGTTTAAGACACGTATAACCATTGAATTGGCCAATGTTTTTTATTCTTCTATAAAAGATGTTATTTTGTACATTGGACTTTTTTAGATGCTTATCATTTTGCTTCTCTTAAATAACCTAGAAATTGATTTTTTAGTATTCAGGCCTTTTATTTTCCCTGCATCACTTGTGGGTTTCCAAACAATCTAAAACTATCAGACAAGCAATGAAGAAGGTGCATTTTCATAGAAGGCCCATCTGGAGTGACAGGACCGTGAGAATGCTCTGAACCGTTAGTGTCCATTTAGCACTTGCAATGAACAAAAGGTTGAAACTTGGGCTGCAGCTGAATTGCAAAAATTATACACAGGAAGTACTGAAAAGGATGTTGCAATGGGCTTATCCTCTGTCCTTTCTCCTCAAAGTGTATTGCCTTTCCCTCATTTATAGAAGGAGGTCTTTGATAGGTCTTTGGGCTTCCCTGTAGTTTTGCTCCAGATTCTGCTTGCCCCTTTTCCATTAAATGGCCAGTCACCATGGCAGACATTCATTGAGGCGAGCCCTGGGCTTTGGCCCGTGGGTGTGCAGTGCGTGCGACCACATCAGGGCAGTGAGCTGCAGCACAGGTGCCAGGGAGACCTGAAACCAGATCTTGGTATTTCTTTCAGCTAGAACATGCTATCAAATACCAAATCTGGTTAGTTGGTATTATTTAGATTGCTGCAAACAAAGCAACTTCACGTTTTATCATTGTTGCTTTTCCATTAGCTTTGCTTCTACCCTCAAATTGGTGTCAACACTTAGAGTTAAACCTGCTCAGTCTCAAGCAAAAGTCATCTCATACGAATTCTTGTAAAACTGATTTATTTTCTTTTTTTCCCTCCCATCTCTGCATTTTCTCCAGAGTCAAGAGGCAAAGGTTCCATTACTGGTTCTGTCTCTTATTGGACGTGTGAAGTCGCATAAACCATGTACTGTCCCTGAGCTTCACTTTTCACGTGACAAAAGTGAAGAAAATAGTGCTGGCTATTATGGAAATCAAGTAAGATATTTCTATGTGAAAGCACTTAATGAATGGTATAGAATGTGTATATTCCTCCCACAACTGGGGTATGCCTGAGCTACAATAAAATACTCCTATTAAATCACATCTTTAGTGCAATCCATAAACCAACACTTGCTGCCCCAATAATGAGCTGCCTATTAGTATACACAGTGGGAACCAAACGGGGTTTTTCCTATTTTTTTTTCCTATTTTTTAAAATTCTCCACTTACTTTATAAAGGAAGTTTTTCTTCCAGAATCAAAATTAACGTATCTAAAAGCAGTCATTATGCCTTTACTTTGGCCCTGCAGTAGAGATCCAGATTCCATTTTAGCTAGCATAGACTTGCACTTGGATTAGGAACAATACAGTCAGAAGATGCAAAAAATTAGAATCTATATTATTATAGCCCCAAACATTGAAGGGGACTATTGTCATTATGCTTTATAAAATGAAAGAATGCATCTTGGAGAGTAAAGAATCCAGTCCCTCCCCTGCTGGAGTTATCCTGCCCGCCCAGCCCTCCCTCTGGTGCTATTAGCCTCTCATAATGTAAAACATTTCTTCATTTCCGGCAGATAATACTTCCAGTGAAAAGGTAATTTTTGAAGTCTATTACTTGCATTCTTAGTGAAGAGCACAATGCAGCATTTTGTTCTAATATGCCATTGAAATTGTTTGAGTAGGTACACCATGGAATCAAATACAAAATGTCAAAATGGTTCCCATTAACTATGCACATTTGCACTACTTCCCTTAATGGCTATGTTTTGTTCTTTCCCTTCATCTTTGCATCTATAAGATGAAATGATTCAGTTGATGTAACTGAAAAGTACTTTGAAAAGGTAGAGAGCAAATTACAAAAGCATCAAGCCACAATTCCACCCACTGACTTTACTTTATAATGAAGTTTAATAATGATAGAAACTGTCGTTAGATTTAAACATCAGTCATTTCAGCAATTGTAGTTAATGTGAATATCTCATACCGAGTAATGTTTTATAAAAACATGGCAGGGATTGTGTATTATATTGAACTGAAATGTCATGATGAAATCTTAACTGGATGCTATTATTGTAATACATATTATGTTAAGAGAAATTTGCTTCATCTTGAAAAGATAAAATACGTACTATTTCCTTCACCATCATAAGTTCAGGTAAAATAATTTTACTTGGAAAAAAAGGTTTTGTTGTTTTCTTGCCTCAGCTTAACATGAACACATATACATACACATTACTTATTATAGTAGGTGTGTGTCAATGTATCTTCATGGTATATATACAACAAAAATGTATTTGTTTTTCTTTGACAAAAACTCATCTCTAGAAAGAAATGTGTGGTTTTAACTGTGTAAATATTTGACCCAAAAAAGTATTTGAGTTTCTCCCTAAATCTATCTCAAGGAAGAAAAAGTATTCCCAAAGGCAAACCCTAGCTCTGAGCCTCAGGTTCTATTAGGACTGGGCGGAGCCCAGCTTTTGGAAGCCGGGCCAGGTGGCCCAGCTTATTGAATCATTCATCTTTCTCTACTTTCTGATGGTTCCTGCTTTCCGATGACTGTGAAAGAGGGATGGTTGGCAACATCAAAGGAAATCAACATATAAAAACGCTCTCATTTTCAGCCACCTAGCCACTTCCCACCGCTATCCCCCACCTCCTTCCCAGAACTCTCTGTCCACATCAAAACACTTGAGCAAGTCTCTGGTACAATTTCATACTCACTTGATAAAGAAAGAAGAATGAAGTAAATTTTCTCTTCTGAGCAGTATGTCTTCTCTTCCCTGGGGTAGTAGAAAGGATGAGAAGAAAAAGAACCCAATTTCTCTAGCCCAATATCTCCCTAGAGCAATATTTTTCAATGTTTTTATATCTCACAGCACACTTGAACCTATACTTAAATTTCCACAGCATGCTTAAATTATGTTGATCAAAAAAAAAAGAGTAAAAAAATAATATACTTACTCTGATTTGAACTTCTTCCAAAATATTTTAATAAATGATCTTTAAAAATGTTCATGGCATACATGAGATCCTCTCATGATGCATCCCTGGCACATTGGCTGAAAATCACTGCCAAGTTCAAAACTGATCAGGAGGTAAGGGCAACCTACCACAGCAAAGAAGCCTTGTATGGGTAGCACACACACGGCTAAGTTCCAGCCTTCTCACATCATGAAATATTTTTCCTTTTCAGTTTTGGTTCTCTGGATTTCATTGTACTTCTGTATGCATTTTTGTATTTTAATAGTTCCACAAATGCTGGATAAATGCACCAAATTGCAACATCCAAAATGCTCAGTCTTTGCCACCAGATGGCAGTGCAATACCATTCATGTGTAGAACAGGATCAAATGGGTTCAGGGGACTTTGGATAAGTACTACTCACTTAGGCTATTCCCTGAAATTAATCATCATTTGCTTGAAGTGTTCAATACTGATACCTTTATAAAGGTACTCATAGCCTTAGCAAAACAATTTCATTTATCTACTGCAGTGCAACAAACCACCCATAAAGGCTTATTGGTTTAAAGGAATAATTATTTATTATTTATCACAATTCTGTGGGTCGATTGCATTCAGCTGAGCCATTCTTATGAGTTTATCTTTTCTACTTTGCAGAATAGAGGTTGGGTCTCATGTAGCTATGTCCAGCTGGGGCTGGGACCAAGTTGGCCACTCATGCTCCAGGGCTCCCCACTTATCTTCTCACTATTCAAATCTATCAAAGATTCCCAACATGTACAGAGAGAAGCTTTCCAGGTGGACAAGCTCCATTATTCCAGTGTTAAAGTCTGTGGTGGAATCACACTTGCTAATGTTTCATTGGTCAAAACAAGTGGTCTGGATGTGATGTGAGGGGGACACACGTAAGCATAAATGCCAGGATGTGGGAACAGTAATGGACAACTTATCATAGGCTCAGTTCTGACTTTTACATTAGAAATATCATAAATCTATACCTTCTTTGTTCAGTAAATTAATAAGACAAATAGCGCTGACACAACTTGTAAAATGTCATACGCGTAAAAATAGATCATCTGGCCACTACTCCCCACAGCACTTTACTCTGCATAAAAGCACACAATTTCAGGCTCTGCACTTACATTTCTAGGACCCCAAATTCAGATGTTTAAGGACACCCATTATTGAGCAAGCTAAAAAGCTAAAACCTTTATCAACATGATGTCAATTCAATACTTCACAAAGACAAACCTATGAGATACATGAATGGAGGCTATTTGCAAACCCAGTCTGGGTAGATAAATCCCCTAGGAAAACAAATTATAAAGGCAGAGGTTGCTTTATGAACACAAATTTGGAAAAAAAAGAAGCTGGATATTCTCAAGGGATATTTCCATTAAGACTGGTGAATTGTTTTTCTCTGTTCTACACATGTCTATTTTAAGCACCGATTCAGTTGTGTTCAATTACAGCAACACGGCCTCTTAAGAAGACTAGAAAAGCACTGGTGTAACATTGTTTTCACTAGCAAATTAAGAACAAAACTCAAAATTTTTTCTCAACATTTGTCTCACAAAAAGTCAGTAGTTTTTGTAATCCACGATAATATTCATACTTACTATGCATGACCCAGAAAGTACTATTGACATGTAATGTTGATTCAGTAATGAGTGCACTTCCATTTTTTAATCTGATAATCCCCATGGCTTACAGGTTGCCATAGCCAAATGATGCTTCTGTAGTTCAGCTAATGTCTGCCAATAATTGAACCTAAGAACAATATCCATCAACAATTTCAAATGTACTTCCTAGCATCAAGATTAAAACTAAACAGCAAGGTCTCATATCCTCTAAGGCGGTCTATTCAATTCACTTAAATATAAAATGCACACACACTGCAAATGTAACTGATACATGCTGCCATTATCTCTGACCTTTCAATGAATTAGAAACAAGATGGTGGTGGGGGGGAGCACTTAGTAAAGCTCTTTAGTAAGAGTATATATTTTTAGTCAATCTTTAAAAGGTAACAAATAGTTAGAAATTGAATATGTGAATTATGTAGATAGCTTTTCTTATAAAAAGCTTGTAGCCCAAATTCTCAAAATTCAGTTCTCATGAAAAGAATGCATTTTTTTCTGAGATGACTGTTCTTTCTATCATGGCAAAATATCTTTCATTGTATTACAGACTGAGACGGAGAGTTTCATTAGTTGAAGATGGAGAAATAGTCAATCATCTGACCAAGACCAGAGGCAATTATTTATCACATGTAAAAGAGCTTTGTCTCTTTAGATGGTAGATCTCTCACGCCAGTATCGGAATGCCAGTTCTTGAAACCATTGCTACACAAGATTCTCTTAAGCATTTATTGAAGGTTAACATTTTTTCTTGAAGAGTAGAAAGTGGTTCTGTGTTTAGAGTCACATAAGCCATTTTAAGCATTCAATTCTTGAATTTACAACTCAAAACATGTCACATTGTAATAGTTTGGCATCTCCTCAATCTCAACATATTGAGTTGGAATCTATCAATAATGTTCACAATGTGCTCTGAGAGATGTTAGAAGTTTCTCAGCAGTAAGACCCCACAGAATTGAGAGTCAGTTTGAACGCAAGATTCTCCCAACTCCTTCAAGTGAAGAAACTTTGGTTTGTTTTGTATAATGATTTCTCCTAAGATGTTACTGATTTTGATGAAGGAGAGTAAATGTTGAGCACACAATAGGTGCTCAATAAATATTTGTTCTGTATTTCTCTCCCTTCTCATCCCACTCCCAAATCTGGTATGATTTGCCAGATTCTCCTATTTCTATTACTATTTTTCCCCCAAGTCTCACAGTCTTTTTTTTTTTCCCCAACCTCAAACTCTTGAGCTCAAGTGATCTTTGTGCCTTTGCATGTAGTCTCTCAATCTTAAGATCCTGGATGCTACCTAAGCTCTTCCCTTTCTTCACTACCAATAGCCAAATCATTACTAAGTCCCACTGTTGATCTTTCATATGTCCCAGAGTCACTCTCTCTCTCTCCAATTGCTCAAGTGCCAGCATTCTCATGCGGGCAGTTCAGCGACATCGTTAGTTCCAAATGAATTTTACTTCATCTTATATTTCATCCTGACAATGCAGCCATCTTCACTGTCATATTTCTGCAGCTATCCTGCTCTGAAATAATTCCAGGATTGTTTACCACATGGGCTTGCAACGCTTTTTACATGCAATCTTTTATGTAAAGTAACTTAAAAAAAAAAATCTGAAACCATGCCTACTTTAATGCTGTTGTGAAACTAACCTTTGTAGGTGACCCAGAAGGGGTTAAATACCTCAGTAGATGACCAAAGGGTTTGATATTATATGTTCAATTGTAAAAGGCATGCCTTAGTGAAGTATTTCCTAAAGAATCTTGAGATACTTTCCTCAGGAGACATTCAAAAAGGAAAGAAGGAAGGGGGGAGGGAGGAATGGAGGGAACAAAGGTTTATTAAGTTGTCAAGTAAGCTGGAGAATCCCAAGTAATACAATATGTCCTTGAGTGTAGACGTGGATATTAGCATACTGAAGGCTCTGATTAGCATTGTCGTTAAGAAATATGCTTAACTTTTTTTTACCTGCTATTCCGCAAGTTTATTTAAAGACTAAATCCTTCTTTTTACGTTCTTATTATTTTAGAAAAAAATTAAAATCTTGCAGAATTTGTGTTTTTAGAATGTTTAGTAAATGCCACCTTTCAAGGCACTACAGTGGGCACAAATATTCAGTTCAGCGAAGAATCATTATTACCTTCCTACCGCTATTCATCAGTCTACTGCCCTCTTATTTCCCTCCTTATGATGGCAGCAGTGAAAGCCATTGGTTATATTTTGAAGTTCAAATCCTAGCTTTGCCACCTACTAGCAACGTGACTCTATATAAATGGCTGACTCTCTCTGTCTCATTTTCCTCATTTGTAAAACATAATAACAGTGCATTGATTTCCTCAGTGTAGGAAATGGGAAGATTTCTGGACTCTGCATTCCTGGAAATAGGCAGATTTCTAGACTCTAACACAGGTGTACTGGATCTAATACTCAGGGAAAACCACCTGCATCTTACCCTCTCCCAATGATCTCCATGTAATTGAAGTTGGAGAACGTGGAACATACAAAAGAGAAACACCACAGCTACTTCTGAGTGTTGATAGGGATAGTATGAGAAATCAGACAATGCCCATTTGTCTGTGCCCAAGAGACAGAACAAGGACTTCAGCAGAAGTCAGAGTAGGTCAATTTCAGTGCAGTGTAAAGACAAATGCACTTTCCAACAACCATGGCTGTGCAAAGATTGTGCAGGCTTCTTTGAGAAACAGCTGCACATGTCTCCCCCTTGTGTACAGGATCACTTATTTAATTAGAGCTCTTTCAGGATATTTGAGGGAGCATTCAAGCATCTCTTGGGGTTCTCAGACTACCTGACTTCTAAGTTTCCTGTCCAGCCTTGAGGTAGAAGTAGAGGCTACCTCCCAGGGGAGCAGACATGTACTAAATAACATCCAACCCCACCTTCCCTCATTTGTTTAATGAAGAATGTTTTTCAGAGTTTGGTGTTTAAATGTTGTTTGGAGAATAGCTTCAAATATTCTCATTGTGGAACACTAAATCCCATGTGCTAAAAAATTCTCTGAAAGCATACGTACATATCTCAGAGAAACACACAGGGCGTATCCCCCTGGGACAGCACCTACTATAACGCTATGGAAGAAAACCCAGGGGCTTCCATTGAGTTTCCAGATCCGCTAGTGACAATTCCTTAAACAACAAGACAGGCCTACAATGCTCTTGTAATTAATCCTCAAATCCTGAAGGAACCATTATGTTCCTTCTCAGAGCTGCAGCTGGGAGTCACATAAAGCATCACCTTAGTTATAAGACCAGAACTTTAATCATATATAAAGACAGAAAACACAGCCTACAGAGGCATAAAATCCAAATTGTTTCCATGCCACTGTAGTTAGTATTAAAAAAAATTGCCTACACACTTGTATAATATAGATTTATAAAATGATGAAAACACGGCCATCATTTATAGTTTCCTTTCAGAATGGACACTTATTTATAAATGAATGGTTCTGTAATAACCCAGTGGCACCTTCATAAATCTCCCCAATGTATGGCAGTCTGTAACACATCTGATGAGAAATGTGTTTACTCTTTCAGGATTAAAAATAGAAAAACACAATAGTACAAGTTCATTGGCAGGTTCAGGTGGCCACTTAGTTTATAATAGAATCAGGAAATGAAAGTGCCCTGTGGTGCGGTAAAAAACTCCACTAGAACCCAATTTTAGCTAACATAAGCAAAGCATGTTAGTGAGTTTCCTCAGTTGTCAGCATTAAAAAAAATTTAACTGTATACCTCCTTTCAATCAGCTAAATATTTATTCAGATCTTCGGCTTGTTATTTCTTCATTAACAATGTTTCCCCTGCTGCTCAGCAGAATCTGTGAGGGATTTTGCAAATGTCAGAAGCACTCAAGTTGAATCAGCCAGGGGAAGTGATCATAATCGAGTGGAACTACAGTAGGGGCACATTTCAAGCTGGGAAATAATAGATCGATACAGAAGGCTCTTTCCCATGGGATAATACTGCTATTTGTACTTATTTTGTGACTTGTTTTTGCTCATCAAATCACAAGTGCAATGCATTTATGTGTTAACCTTCAATTTGTAAATGATCATTTGTATTCTAATCCTTAGAACACTGCAACAGGGAAAAGAGGGGGCAAGTTTGAAAGAAAAGCTGAGTCTTAGGAACAAAGGGGAGGAAAATAAAATAACCAAAGAATTCTAGAGAAAGTATTAGACTCTTTATGAGCTCCTAGTTGGCAAATGAAAATTTCCTTCAAATAAATCAAGCTTAAGGATGCAGAGTTTGTGAAACATGGGCATATATAACAAAGGTCCTCACAGGAAAAAAAATGAAAGCTGAGTTTTATCTGGCATGAGGAAAGTCTAACCTGATCATTTGCTCCTTTTGAAAAAACATTTTTTATTGTCTTGAAGTTGCAGGTGTTTTACATTTAATCCTGCAGTTTGATAAGGATCTTAGTTTGGTCAGGATCTTGGTTTATGAGGGCTTTCCAACCATTAGTGCCACTACAAAACTTATCACTTTAGCTTCTTTCACGTGATTCCATGTTACCTTCAGCACCATTGTCCAGTAATAAAACATGCCCTTACCTTTAAATCAGGTTCCTCACTTCATTTCCCATGTATATTACAATCCAACAATTCCCAATTATATATTTAAAAACTTATTGACAAATATGGGACAAACCAATAGAGATTGCTATTTTGTCATAAAAGATAATGATACTACAAAACATAATGTTATGATATCACCCCAAGACTTCAACACGTTTCCAAAATCACAAAGAAAATGTTTCATTGTGTAGCTAAAGAAATGAACCCCCCCCCCAAAAAAAGTGCAATGACAGTGTACATCTTTCGTGGTTAAGAAAATTTTGTATGTATTTTTCTCTTTCCAAATGTAAACACATCCATGTGGATCTTGGTGAACAAAGGACAGCAAAATAAAACAACCTTCCATACTAGAAAAGTGTCATTAAAAGAAATAAGTATAGGACCTACCTTGAGAAGGAACAAGTGGCTTATAGTGGAGTTGTTCATTATAAACTGATGACAATGATGATTATGAGAGAACTTTAACAACCTACCAAAGGATGCTGAGGCTAGAGTGAGAGACGAACTACGAAAATGGTTAGTGCTGAAGTGCCAGGAAAAATCCAAACTCACCATATCAATGTTCTAGCTGGCCTGCCAAGTCTTTGAATACAGAAGAAAGAAGAGTCAGCCCCCGGGGAGTGGGTAAAAGATTATTGCTTACTCCCCAGTGCCCATGTTCAGCCCCAGCCCTCCTGGGAGTTACCCGGCCCCAGTCTGCTGCCAAGCTTGCCTTCTTCCTCTGGGAGGGGCTCACACAATTCACAAAGGCAAACTCTGTAGGAGAAGGATATGAAATGAGAGCAGGTTTTCATTGCTACCCCACTTTGCCATCTGAAGACCCTGTCCACAAGGTTTGAACACACCAACCCAGTCATCCCAGGCTAAGGTGACTGTTGACGAAGTTGTCCTTTGGATGGGTGGTGGGGGAGGCTGTGTGAGGACGGGAAGAATGGCTCATAATGAAGAGAAAGATAGTAACTTAAGGAGCAGAGTTTGGTTACTTCTTTATAATACATGTAGAGACTATAAACCAAATTAAGTGTTAACTCCAATTAGGAGCAAAAGGGTTGCAATGACATCTTTTAAGGACAAGACTATCCTGCAGGCTGTAGATAAAACCAGATAATACTTAGATTAACATCATCCTTTTCTTTGGGTTCAAACACTACCCCAGGATTTTCTATTGAAAATATCACTAGGTGTGTATTTATTTACCCTGTATTTCCTAAGGAAAGCAAAGGTGCTTTCCTGGACTCCAGGATCTGGAGAAATATGCCTTCCTGCGATGTTGTGAGTGTTCGTGTTAAAGATTTTTTCTTTTGTCAAAGAGTTCTCCTTCGAGCTGGCTGAGAGTTTATATTTTACTCTGTATGGAGATTCTACAGAGAGTCTAATAGCACAGAATGGAGTCCAGAAATCACTCGTAATACTCAACTGCAACATGGATTTTATTTTATGCCTCCTTCTCAATAAGTCTTTTCTAAATATATTTTTGAGGACTGATGGCACATAAAAAGGAGAACCACAGGGTGTCTGTGATGGGAAGGAGTGATTATTTCTGACGGCCTCCAACTTCTGAATTCCTGGAAAGGCAAACCATGTGAATTTCAGGGAGCTGAGATGCAGATACATTTAATGCCCCATTGCTCTCCTGCCTGCTCCCTCCTCTTTCTTCTCCTCTGCCTTCTCAGCCTCTTCTCAGGTGGTATATCTGTTACCAGGTGCTCTTGGAAGCTTTCTTATGTCATCTGAATCAACATAATATCAGACATGGCAGCATCTTTCTTAAAAGGTGGGCTTGCCCAGATTCTGTAGCAGCCCCCTCATTAGGATGTGCTATATTTATTTATTTATTTACATCCTCCTTTGCACTGCATTACTTGGATGCTCTGGGAAAAGCTTCATACTTTCAAAACACTGAATTTCAAAGAGGTCATCAGGAAAGCCACAAAACAAGTCTGAATCTTACCCTTCATTCAGGTTTCCGTCTGTGACCTTGCACCCAGATTCCATGAATAGAACATTGTCTTTACAGGGCAGAGGCTCAATAACTGGACATTTTCTGGGTCCCTGAATTTGTACAATGAGATATCAACTCCAATCTGTGAGCACAATGCTCCAGTGACTGCCAGGAATGGCTGCAATATTGATGCCTTTCAATGTAGATCACATCATTCACCGAGCAGGACTCAATAAAATGATACTGTAGTTAACAAGTTTTATAACACAAACTTACTTTAAGACATGGAACTAATCAGAGGGAAGCCTGGGTATGCATGTCAGAGCCACATTTAATTGTCAATAAATAAACAAAGATTTGCTTCACCTATTGTCATGTATATCAAGTCAGTCATTAATCTAAACTAATGAAGCTTAAGATATATGACAGACAGTTTTTATGGAGCGCCTTCTTAATGATATGTTTGCTTTTCATTTCAATGCCAAGAGAGCCCATTATCAAGAAAGCAGCACATTATGGTCCAAACGCATTGAAATCTACAGCACTACCCTTTGTTCGGAATTCACAATGAGCAGTGCTCGCACTTACATATGCATGTACCCTCTGAGATGAAAAGCGCTCCTTAGAAATGAATGCAGGGTGGGCTGGAGCAGGGTATCTGAGTCTCCTGCTCCCACATGGGCTTTTCCCTCCTTTAGATTTTTAAGCTCACCTGGAAAGAAAAAAGGAGACTAAATCCAGCCCAGTTCACACACACACACATCCATTGTGAAAAACGTGAGTGAATGTGTTTCCTAAACACAATGTGTCCTGATCACTAAAGAACATTCTGAATCTCTGAAGAACACAAACCTCGGAGGCCAAACTGCAAACACATTAGCTACTAGATAATAAAAGCAAGTATTCTGCAGTTATTTCGGTGTTCATATTAGTCCTAAAATTTTGATGGTTTTCAGAGATAAAGTAATTATTCCCTATTCTGCTTCTAGTTTAGAGGAGAATAATGTGGGTAAATTAACATTGATCAAATTTTAATGATTCTTAGATGCCATGACATGACAAATTCAGAAGAGTTGACCCTTTAGTCCAACATCACCAAGTGATTCAGCTACAGGCTCCCAAGACCAAAATGAAATGTTGCAGTTTTATTCACTTAAATATGGAGAAATATGCCTAGAATGGAAACAGTTTACAAGGAGATGGAATAAGTCTATGCTCAGGGCTGGACTGTGATTAAATGTGGCCAGGGATCTTGCCCATCTTGTTCTCCAAGATACTCCCGGCACCTTCCAAAGGCCCCGATTCATGGTGGGTACATGATGAATATTGATAAGTTTATGAAAGAAATCATAATATAAAGAACAGAAGGACTTGGAAAAGCTTTCCTAGAAACACATTTTTCTCCTCTCCCTTCATTTTGCCACCCTAAGTAAAAAACAGGAAGTATTTCACTGTCAAGGACAAGAAGGTACTTTATGGAGTCCTAAAGTTCCTTCTTAACTTCCTTACTTTCTCAAACAAAACTTCAATTCATTCCTTCAAGGGCTATTCATGGAGCATGCTATGGGGATATGGGCCCTGTGGAGCACAGGGTCACATCTAACTCATTGGGAAGCCATGCAAGGAGTACTCAGAGCACTCTGAGCAAAGTTCTCAGTGCCTCATGAGCACAGACAGAAGAGGCTGACTGTGGATCAAGAGCTCCTGGGCACAGGTCACATGTACCACATAAACTAGGCCCTGAACGATGACCCAGCTTTTCGTTTTTTAAATTGCGACAGACTCTCACTTTATCACCCTTAGTAGAGTACCATGTTGTCACAGCTCACCGCAACCTCAAACTCTTGGGCTCAAGTGATTGCCTTGCCTTAGCTTCCCCAGTAGCTGGGACTACAGCCTGGCTATTTTGTTTGTTTGTTGTTTTTGTTTAGCAGGCCCAGGCAGAGTTTGAACCCAGCAACCCTGGAGAATGTGGCCGGCGCCTAACTATTGAGCACGGGCGCCTAGCCAATGACCCAGCTTTTGATTGGCATGTAGGTGAGTGTTCTGAGTAAAATACAATGACCAAGTTAAAGGGGCTGGGTAGTACAGCAAGGGCTCAGGGGCCAGCACCTTATCCCAGCATGTCTGAACTCCAGGAACCATGACATGAGACAATCAAAGGTCACTGGGACAGGTTCTGATTAATAATCACCATCACGGCCACCACTAACATTTATTTGCACTTACTGTATATTCAGCAAAGACATTAACTTCTCACAGTAAGTCTCATCTTCTGAGGGAGGAAACTGAAGCTTCCAGGGGTAAGTGACTTACCCCTTAGGGCCATACCCCTCTGGCCTCAAGGCTGTATTTCTTGGAGTTCAGAGTTCATGTTCTTAATCGACATATTTCACAAACCTTAGAGTAGCCTGCATTATTTTGTGCCCTGAAGACTTTTTAATAAAACTTCCCTAGGTTTCCACAAACCTTCTTTCAGAGCTGTTGTCAGAAAAAGAGGAGGATGTTGAGAAGGCAGAGAGGGCAAAGTCATTTGTGCAGTCACTCTTGAGTTTTTATGAGGAAAGGTAAGGAACGAGTGACCAGGTTGGCTGTTGGAGGACCAGCTTGTCTTCAAGGTGCTGTTACTGTCTCATGGAACAACCATGTACCTCCCAGCAGGCTCAGTGCTGTGTCAGGTGCTCTGTAGGAAACTAAGATGCTAGGCCTGGAAGTAATCACAAAAAATAAACAAGAAAAGTATTTAATAATCTTTCTACCTCATATGGTGCCACAAGCCTTCTGGACAGGGAGCAGAATCCCATTCCAACTGTTCTATGTGTTTGCTTGATCCTTTATTCCAGGTCTTCTTGTAATCAAGAAGGTACTCCTAACATACACAATAACATGTATTGATCGTATTATCCAACAGGCTTAAAGAAAAGGGCTTTGGGTGAATACACTATGTGTCTGGTAGAGAATTCCTGGGTATATAGAAAGTTGGTTATAGGAATCCTTCAGGTGGCACTGTGACTCATCAAGTAGGGCGCTGGTCCCATATACGAAAGGTGGCAGGTTTAAACCCAGTCTCTGCGGAACTGCAAAACAGAAAAATAGCTGGGCGTTGTGGTGGGCGCCTGTAGTCCCAGCTACTCAGGAGGCTGAGGCAAGAGAATCACCTATGCCCAGGCATTGGAGGTTGCTGTGAGCTATGTGACGCCATGGCACTCTACCAAAGGCAATAAAGTAAGACTCTGTCTCTACAAAAAAAAAAAATATATATGAAGAAGAATCCTTCAAAATTATGATATTTAATACATTAAAATACTATAGACCAAGCTTCCCCAACTTCAGCTCCATTGAGGTTCAGGCTGTCCTGCACATCGGAGTGTGTTTAGCAGTATTCCTGGCCCACTGGTGACAACCAAAGCTTCTCCACACATTGCCAGATATAGTATCTTCTAAAGTTGAGAAATTGTGCTCTGAATATGCATAGTTAATGAGGATATTTAACCTTGTTTTGGTGATCCAAAGGCAGAATTCACTTGTGACTTAAGGTGGACACACTTGTGGTAGGGACAGAGGCAATTAAACCTTCTAATTGATGGAATGCCAGATAATAGAACTAGCGGTAATAATAACAAGTAGTAGATACAGTCTCCCCAGAGCTCTGCACCACCCCTCACTCACTTGGGGAACCCTCTTACAGAGATCCCCCGACTTATAGCCAGTGGGGTGTGAAAACCCAGAGAACAATCCGAGCTACCAGGTCCTCTCCACACCAGGACATTCAAGACCTTTCCCCATCACAGATACACTCCAGGGTTGGTCCCATAAGATTTTGCAGTTCTTTAAGTGGTCGAAAGAAAAACTAAAACCTTACACTCTTTTATTATTTTTTACACTAACATTTTTATGTCACTAACTGTATTAACTTATTAAATACAACATCATAATCACGTAAGTTTTACTCTTTTTCTCACTTTGCAGAGAAGGAGCCTCATCCTTGAGTTTTCATTCATTGATTACCCAGCTAGTCAGTGCTAAGCTGGGATTCGGATTCAGGCTGTCTGGACCCAAAGTCCGTAGTCATGTGATGCATTTCTCTTATTTCTTTTCTAAGTTTCTTTAGGACAATCTCAATACTGTGGTCTTTTCATTCTCCTCACCAGGAAATTTGTTACAATCTTTCTTCACAGGAATAGTGGAGACCAGGATGTCATTGCCATAATAAGCACTTGCCTGAGAGTCCCGAGAGGGTGGAGAGGGCCAGGCCTCACAGGCTACAGGCCTCCTGCCTTCCTTCCCCCTGATAGTGGTTTAGATCTGGGCTCATGAAATTTTCTGAGGTTGCCTGTGTGCACTCAACCAGCATGCACTTACCACAAGTCATAAAATCACCTGTTTTACGCCATTTCCCCTGGAAAAGTAAGATAGTCGCTTTTTTTTAGGTCTACATTAGAAAGCGTATTTTTACCTCTTCCTCTTTCAAGGAAAAAAAATCATGTCTCTATACTGTGGCTTACATTTGTTTCAGTTTCTGGAAGGATTAGGGTAGGCACATGGTACACCCCAGCTCTATTTGTGATGATGACCAACCTTACATTGTCATGTATATATCCTCATCATAAGTCGCTGAATTTACTTTCACTGTGATCCCATTTTTGTTTTCTATTTTTGAGGCAGTCTCACTTTGTCACCAGGTAGAGAGCTGTGGCTCACAGCTCACAGCAACCTCAAAGTCGTGAGCTCAAGCGATCCTCTAGCCTCAGCTTCCCCAGTAGCTGGTGCTCAGCACAACACCCAGCTAGTTTTTCTATATTTAGTAGAGATCGGGTCTCACTCTTGTACAGACTGGTCTCAAACTCTTGAGCTCCAGTAATCCACCCACATTGGCCTCCCAGAGTACAAAGATTAAAAACATGAGCTGCCATGCCTTGCCTATTATTCCGTTTTTTAAAGGGTAAGTGGAGTTTAGAAAGGCTGAGAAGTTGGCCTAAGTTATGTCAGCTGGTGGCACCAGGTTTTGCACACTGAGCTCAATGTCCTACCCACTGCAGAATCCCACCTTGGGGGCCTGCTGGATGGCAGCAGCACTGTCTTCATAGACTGTTTTCAAGCTCCTCAAGGGCAGAAAATGTGTGATGTTAACTCTCTATGAAAGCAGTGACTAACTCTTAGTGACATAAATACTTCATTTTCTTTGCTTTTTTTTTTTTTTTTTTTTTGTGGAGACAGAGCCTTACTCTGTTGCCTTGGGTAGAGTGCTGTGGCAACATAGCTCACAGCAACCTCAAACTCTTGGCCACAAGCAATCATCTTGCCTCGCCCTCCCAAGGAGCTGAGATTACTGGTGCCCGCCACAACACCCAACTATTTTTAAAGCCAAGGTGTCACTCTTGCTCAGGCTGGTGTCGAACTCCTGAGCTCAGGCTGTCCACCTGCCTCAGCCTCTCAGAGTGCTAGGATTACAGGTATGAGCCCCATGCCTAGCAATAAATAGTTTTTGAAAGAATTAGACTAATGGATATTTAGAAAGTAAATTTGGTGTTCCCCCCAGAATCCTAGGTTCTAAGGCTGACCCCTAAATTGGAATCAGTCTCTACTTCATCTCTTACTGGGTACATCTAGATGACTTACTGAATCTCCTACGTCTCAGAGGCTTCCTTACTTGTAAAATTAGAATTATATGATAGCATCTATTGAATAGACTTATTATGATTATTAAGTGAATTAGTCCATGCAAAGAGCTTACAACACAAACTTGTATGGTATAACACAAATTACCTATTATTTGTTAACTCTTATTTGATTTCCCAATTATAATGCAAATTGCCTAAATTTTCATGTATCATATATGTGTATGTACATGTAATATGAAATTAAGTAATTATAGTGATTATAATGGTTTTTCATGGCAATGAAGTACATACAAGAATGCACAGAATTCAGTGAGAATTGTGAATTGATACACAAAGTTTTTATGCTTAATTTTATAATTCCTATAGTTCAAGTCCTCCAGTAAGACCAAGTCTTCAGGTGGAAATGGGTGAATTTAAGGCAAAATGATCACATTTTCCATTAGTTCCTTTTACTTCTTTGTTTTCCCCTTTCTTTTCTCTTTTCCTCATTGGTGACCATTCTCAAAATCAAATTTTGTACCATGTTTGTTTTTTAGGCACTAAGAGTCCTTTCCCCAACCAGATGTGAAAGCTTTGGGCAGCAACCGGTTATAATTCTTCACTGATTTAATAATTATTTTCTAACATAAATGATTTTCAGGCTGTAAGTCTATCCAAACCTTCAGTTTTAACTAATAAGATGGAAAGTTCTTTTTCCTCGTATAAAAAACTTAAAAAATAACATCAGCAGAGAAATACATGATCAGAAAACTTTTCCCAGAAAAAAATAAAGTTGTCAAAGAGTCTTTGCAACCTCCCTCCCTATAAAAAGTGCCAGGCCCAGGTGGATAAATGGCAAATGCTACCATCTTTCAAGGTCCAGATGACCCAAATGCTTCTTAAATTGTACAAGGCATAGAAAAAGGATATTTTCCAAATCTTGTCTATGGAACACGTGTAACATACAGTGTCTAGCTAAACCTGCTAAAGACTGTATATATACACAAGCCTACAGGACAACTTCACTTATGAATATCGGTGAAAACTTCCTGAATAAAGTATTAGCAACTAGAAGCACATTTTAAAAAAACATAATGCATTATGGTCAAGTAGAATTTATTCCAGTAATACAAGAAAACATATTAATGTATTTTATTACATTAATAAATCCAAGTTTAAAAATTGTATAATTATCTCCATAAGAGCTAAAAGATCTTCAACAAAATTCAACACTCATCTTAGACACTCATGACATATACTTTTGCATAATAAAGAACCACCAAGGGGTGGAACAAGATGGCAGACCAGAAAGAGCATTTGACGGAAAGCTCCCAGTACCATTGAGGAACGGAAGAAAGCCAGGCTGTGCCTGGTGCACAGTCCTTCCCTAGAGCTTTGGCTGGAGTGCACAGCGAGGTGGCAAGGGGCTGGATCTAATACACAAACCAGAGTGGCTTATTTCTGACACAGTAGGCCAGTTTTCCCTAGAGGGAGCAACAGAGAGCAACTGGCTCCCCTGTGGAGGTCCAGGATGGGAGAAAGCCCTTTCACAGTTTTCAGTTCTCAGGAAAAGCTTAAACTTGTGATGAAAGCCTGGAAGAGTGAGCACACCAGAACAGGGTACAGCAGTCAGTTGTGAAGGCAGGTCTAAGCAGATTGGCCACTGGTTTGGCTGCAGACATGACCATACTGGGAAGGTATTGGCAGCCACAGGGCAGCCATTATGGGAAGGTCACAAGAGGTCATGAGGAACTAAGAATAGTTCCACCTGCTGGGATCAGAGCTCCAATCATGAAGTCTCAGGGACTCTCCTA
This sequence comes from Arctocebus calabarensis, assembly GCA_963573935.1. Lineage (NCBI taxonomy): Eukaryota > Metazoa > Chordata > Mammalia > Primates > Lorisidae > Arctocebus > Arctocebus calabarensis. Next base: position 65,130 of record CAUYON010080077.1, read on the forward strand.
CACCACATGGGAACTGTTGTCTGGGCGCACAGTGAGACCTGGAGAGTTTGGGATTCCAACCTGGTGGGGCCTGAACGCTGAGGAAATAATAAGGCCATCATTGTGGATGATGAAGTTGGGAAATAGGTCTATACCTGGGAACTAGAGAGAGGGTAACAGTGGTATTATCTGTTCCCTAAAGCTACAGCACCACCTGGTGTCCCGGCAATATATTGCAACACAAATATATTCACAATAAAGTCAGACCCTTCTGCCACATATATATATGCATATGTAATTACTTTTCATTATTTATCTATTTTTTACTTTCTATTTTTTCCTTTTTTCTTCTTGTTAGCTTTTTTCCTTTTTCTTTCTTGTTCTCTTCATTTATTAGTTCCCTTCATTTATTAGTTTTCCTTTTCTTTCTTGTTCCCTTCATTTGTTAGTGCTTATTTTTGGTTATTAGAGCTTTTTTGTTATTTTGTATTGATGAGTTTTGGTTCTTGCTAATTTGTTTGGTTGGTTCTTTTTTAACTTCCATTTTTTCTATCATCCAGAGCAAGGGATCCTGTAATTTTTGGCTGTAGTACTTTAGCCTCATCTATTCTCTTGCTCTATTTCCTCCTCGGCATTCTCTCTCTGGGTAGAGACTCTTCTCCCTTTCTCATCTCTCCCACATAAATCACTTGGGCAATAGCTTATATATCCCTTGCTAACAACTTAATAGATCATCTCAAGCAACTGGAAAAGGAAAAACATTCAAACACCACAACCAGCAGAAGAAAAGAAATAACCAAAAATTAGGGCAGAATTAAATGAAATTGAAAACAAGAGAATCATTCAGAATATCAATGAAATAAAAAGTTGGTTTTTTGAAAAGATTAATAAAATCGATAAACCTTTGGCCAACCAAACCAGAAACAGAAAAGTAAAATATCTAATATCATCTGTCAGAAGTGATAAAGGAGAAATAACAACAGACACTTCAGAAATTCAAAATATCATCAATGATTGCTACAAAAATCTCCATTCCCAGAAATATGAAAATCTGAAGGGAACGGACCAATACCTGGAAGCACACCACCTTCCTAGACTTACCAGAAAGAATTAGAAATCTTGAATAGACCTATATCAATCACTAAAATAGCACCAACGATGGGAAACCTCCCAAAAAAAGAAAAGTCTGGATCACAAGGCTTCCCATCCAAATTCTATGAAAACTTTGAAGTGGAACTAGTATGTATATTATACAACCTTTTCTAAAGTATAAAAAAAAGAAGGGATACTTCCCAAAACATTCTATGAAGCAAATCACTTTGATTCCCAGACCAGGAAAGGATCTAAAAAAGAAAGAAAATTGGAGACCAATATCATTAATGAATATTGATGCAAAAATATTCAATAACATCTTAGCAAACAGAATTCAACAACACATCAAAAAAATTACACACCATGATCAAATTGGTTTTAACCACGGTTACAAGGTTAGTTCAATATACACATATCTGTAAATATAGTACATCATATCAATAAAATAAAAAACAAAGACCACAGGATTCTCTCAAATGATGCAGAAAAAGCCTTTGATAATATCCAGCATCCTTTCATAATCAGAACACTTCATAAAATAGGTATAGCAGGGACATTTCTTAAACTGTTAGAGGCCATCTGCAAAAAACCCACAGCCAATATCATATCGAATGGTATAAAGTTGAAAATATTTCCACTCAGATCAGGAGCAAGGCAAGGATGCCCATTGTCTCCACTGCTATTCAACATAATAATGGAAGTCTCAGCTGTCGCAGTCAGGCAAGAGAAGGCAATCAAGTGTATCCAAATAGGGTTAGAGGAAAACAAACTCTTACTCTTCTCTGATAATATGATCTTTTACCTGGAAAATTACAGGGACTCAACTTCAAAACTTAAAAGTGATCAAGGAATGGAACAGGTCTCAGGATACAAAATCAATACTTACAAATAAGTAGCTTTGATATATGCCAACAATAATCAAGCTGAAAAGAGTCAAGGACTTTATCCCTTTTACTGTAGTGCCAAGAAGATTAAATAGCTGGTAATTTACCTAACAAAGGACATGAAAGATCTCTATAAAGAGAACTATGAAACTTTGAGAAAATAAATAGCTTAAGATGTTAACAAATGGAAAAACATACCATGCTCATGGATGGGTAGAATCAACATTGTTAAAATGTCCATACTACCCAAAGCAATCTACAGATTTAATGCAATTCCTATTAAAGCACCATTTACATACATTAAAGATCTTGAAAAAATAGGACTTCATTTTATATGAAATAAAAAAAAAAAACCTTGAATAGCAAATACATTACTCAGAAATAAGAACATAGCAGGAGGTATCATGCTACCAGAAGTCAGTCTATACTATAAATCTATAATGATCAAAACAGCATGATACTGGCACAAAAACAGAGAGATAGATTAATGGAACAGACTAGAGAACCAAGAGATGAACCCAGCTACTTATTATCATTTGATCTTTGACAACCTATCAAAAATATTCAGTGAGGGAAAGACTCCCTATTTTAAAAATGGTGCTGGGTAAACTGGCTGGCGACCTGTAGAAGACTGAAACTGGACTCCCACCTTTCACCATTAACAAAAATTGATTCTCACTGAATAAAAGATTTAAACTTAAGACATGAAACTATAAAAATACTAGAAGAGAGTGCAGGGAAAACACTTGAAGAAATTGACCTGGGAGAATATTTTGCGATGAGAACACCCCCGGGCAATTAAAGCAACACCAAAAATACATTACTGTGATCTAATCAAACTAAAAAGCTTTTTCTTAGTGAAGAGCACAGTAAGTAAAGCAAAAAGAATACCTTCATAATGGGACAAGATTTTTGTAGGTTATGTTTCTGACAAAAGTCTCATGACTAAAATCTACGTAGACATAACCTGCAAATATTTTCTCCAATTCTGAGGGCTGTCTGCTTGCTATACTTACTATGTTCTTGGCTGTGCAGAAGTTTTTTAGTTTGATCAGGTCCAAGTAGTGTATTTCTAATACTGCTTCAATTGCCTGGGGAGTTCTCCTCATAAAATATTCACCCAAACTGATTCCTTCAAGAGTTTTCCCTGCACTTTCTTCTAGGATTTTTAAGTCTTAAGTTTAAATCAGTGAGAGTCTGTCTTGGTTAATGATGAAAGGTGTGGGTCCAGTTTCAGTCTTCTACAGGTCGCTAGCCAGTTCACTCAGCACCATTTGTTAAATAGGGAGTCTTTTCCCCACTGAATGTTTTTGATTGACTTGTCAAAGATCAAATAACAGTAAGTAGCTGGGTTCATCTCTTGGTTCTCTATTCTGTTCCAAACATCTATCTCTTTGTTTTTGTGTCAGTACCACACTGTTTTGATCACTATTGATTTATAGTACAGACTCAGGTCCGGTAGTGTGATTCCTCCTGCTTTGTTTTTATTTCTGAGTAATGTCATGGCTATTTGAGGTTTTAATTCCATATAAAACAAAGTATTATTTTTTCAAGATCTTTAAAATATGACAATGGACCTTTGATAGGAATTGCATTAAAATTATATGTTGCTTTGGGTAGTATAGTGCCCATCAACCCATGAATGGATTAATAAATTGTGGTACACATATATCATGGAATATTATGCAGCCTTAAAGAAAGATGGAGACTTTACCTCTTTCATGTTTACATGGATAGAGCCAGAACATACATTTCTTAGCAAAGTATCTCAAGAATGGAAGAGAAAGTATCCAATGTACTCAGCACTACTGTAAAGCTAATTTATATCTTTCATATGAAGGCTATAACCCAACTTTACCACAAGAATATTGGGAAAGGGGCAAGAAAGGGGTTGGGAGGGGCAAGGTTGGGGTGGAAGGAGGGTAATTGGTGGGGCCATACCTATGGTGCGTCTTAGAAGGATACAGGTGAAACTTATTAAATACAGAATACAAATGTCTTCATACAATAACTAAGAAAATGCCATGAAGGCTATGTTAAACAGTTTGATGAAAATATTTCAGATCAGCACATTGTACCCCTTGACTGCACTAATGTACATATCTATGATTTAATAAAAAATAAAATAAAATAAAATCTATATATAACTCAAACTAATCAATAAGAAAAGAACAAATAAGCCCATTTCTATGTGAGCAAGAGACTTGAACAGAAACTTCTCTGATGAAGACAGGCGTATGGCCTACAAACACATGAAAAAAATGCTCATCATCCGTAATCATCAGAGAAATGCAAATCAAAACCACTTTGAGACATCATCTAACTCTGGTAAGATTAGCACACATCACAAAATCACAAAACTACAGATGTTGGCGTGGATGCGGAGAAAACGGAATACTGCTACACTGCTGGTGGCAATGCGAGCTAATACCACATTTTTGGAAAGAAGTTTGGAGAACACTCAAGGAACTAAAAATAGACCTAACTTTGATTCTGCAATTCCTCTACTAGGTATACACCCAGATGATCAAAAATTGCATTACAACACAGACATTTGCACCAGAGTGTTTATTGCAGTGCAATTCTTAATTGCTAATACATGGAAACAGCCCAAGTGCCCATTGACCCATGAATAGACTAACAAATGGTGGTATATGTACACCATGGAACACTATGCAGCCATTAAAAAGATGGAGACTTCACATCTTTTATGTTTACCTGGATGGGGCTAGAACACATTCTTCTTAGTAAAGTATCTCAAGAATGGGGGGAAAAAGTATCCACTGTACTCAATACTACTATGAAATCATTATATAATCACATACACATTCATATGAAAGGCAATAATAGTCCAGAAAGCAGCAGGGAAGAGGAGAGAGAGGGGAAGGGAGGGGGGATATGGGAGGAGGGAGGGTATTTGGGGGGACCTCACCTAAAGTGCATGATGCAAAGGTACATTTCAAAACTATTTGAAATGAGAATAATTGTGATGAATGTGTTACTTAGTTCAATGTAAGCTTTTCTTTCACATTGCATATTAAAGCAGTACACTGAACCTCATTAATGCATCAATGTACAAAGTTATGATTTAATAAAAAAAATAACAGAATAGAAGTTAGCAAGCATTATTAAAAAAATATAAAAGATTCAGCATTAGGAAGCTGATTGATGAACCACACAACGTATGTAATCAATTTAAAAAGAATTCTATAATTCTTTCAGAGATCTTTGAGCTAAATTAGACAATGCATAGAAAATAAAGCAAAAGGAAAATGAGTTAATTAAAATATATACAAAAAATAGTAAATGTCCGTGGTAAGAAAGGATAATTCTGAATACTTCACTATCAATTGTGGTTGATATAATCTTTAGTTTGTGTTGGGATTTGTGCAAAATTTCATGAGAAGATAGGAGGATGATTAAACATTCAATTGAAATACTACATTAAAGCACTAAAAATGTACATTATTTACTACTGAAAACAAAACAAAATAAAACCCTGATTTCTGTTTGTTTTCTTAAAGAATTCTTCACGATATGGAGAGAATCTTTCCATAACCTAGGGCAATAGTTTTAAATAAGTAGGCTTCCATAAGAGCTACTGGGTCAGATCTGTGTTTGTGGGAGGATTGACCATATAGCAACAGCCACTCTCAGAGCCAGCAGATGAGCCAGCATCACCTGGAGAGATGGCAGGAGAGAGGACCACGGCCCCAGGGAAGGGAATAGGGGCGCCAGGGTGAGTGATCACAGAACTCACCGGCTGTGGTGAGAAGGGGTTTTAGTAATTCAGAAACTTCAACAACTGGAAGGAGGGAAGCATAACAAAGTACTAGGGTAGCCTAGGAGATAGGGCTGCTTTAGGGTACATCCCATATCCTTGAGCTTTTCTTTCATGAGTTGGGTCACACTAGGAGAGGTGGTTAACACAATCATGATAGAGAAAGATCATGAAGTGCCGTCTGCCTATATAACAGTGCTCTCCTATCTGGGGATATGAAGATATATCTATACTTAGTTTACAGATTTGACTTACAAGAGAGGTATTTTATTACAAATAAAATCATTCTCACGTCTAATTCTGGGAGTCTTGTCCATCATTAGCTTCCTTTGGGAAACCTTTTTATTTCCAGCCCATTGGCTCTTTGTAACTAAAATCACAATATGACTGTGATATTTCTCTCTTTAGCTAACCTTATGTGTGTATACCTCTATATAATCAAATTCATACTTCTGTAATATTCCATCTAATAAAATAATATTAAAAATTCTCGTGTCCTGAGGCCTCTCTGATAGATCTACTTATATTGCATTAGTGGAATCATTAACGAGAGAGGTATTAGAGAACATTCATAGCCAGTATTGTCAGAAATATTTAAAAGAAGGAACCTTTACAATAACCTTACAAATGGCATTTATAAATACAGAAGGGTGAGAAAATTGCCATTGCAAATGACTTTTTAAAAAACAGAGTGGTGGAAAAAGTGAAATATTTTCTAAAACTCATGAAATGCAATTATGCTCCTAAAAAGTTACGTGTGTGTATGTTGAATGTTGTCTTAGGAACTCCTTATCCTCCATCGCTACTGATTCCTGTGAATGATGCTATACAATTCACAGAAAAACAAAAACAAGGCAAAACTGAAGTTACTGCACATTGGGCTTAAAATGCTTCATGCACCACATTGTAAAACCTTTAAGTTAAGCTCCCTTTCCACAGCAAACACTGTATAGCTCCTCAAGCATCCTTGGAATCAACTGCAAGTACACAATGAGGGCCCCTGGTCTTTGATGCACCATTTAGAAGTTTTATTGGTTATATAAGCATAAACCTGTGGGTTTTTTTTATGTTCTATCAAAAACTCAGTGATAATTATGCTGCAATAGGTGAGTGCCTCCTGGGAAAGCACCAGTGGGATTCCGATTATTCCACAAGGTGAAGCAAGGGTTGTACCAGTAGCCACTAGGTCAACTAAACTCAAAGATTGAATAGGCTTTGACATTGGTCCCAAGTTTTGGGGTAGCTGCCAAAATGTGCTAGGGAAGAGATGACAAATGAAAAGAATGCATGGGGTGGTGCAGTGAGGATGGCACACTTCTATAAGTTTTCTTGTTTTTTAGACAGAGTCTCACGTTGTTGCCCCAGACTCCAGTGCTATGGTGTCAGAGCTCACAGCAACCCCAAAGTCCTGGGCTCAAACAATCTGATCCTCTTGCCTCAGTCACCGCAATGTCTGGGACTACAGGTGCCTTCCACGTGCTCATCTAATTTTTCTCTTTTTCGTAGAGACAAGGTCTCACTCTTGCTCAGGCTGGTCTCCCCCTCCAAAGCTCAGGCAGTCCAACTACCTCAGCCTCCCTACGTGCTAGGATGACAAGCATGAGTCACCGTGCCCAGTCAAATTTTCATCTCACCTGAAGGCTCTCACTTTTTTTGGTTTGCAGTTTTTGGGCCAGGGCCAGGTTCGAACCTTCACCCCCTGTAGAAGGGGCCGGCAACTTACTCCTTGAGCCACAGGTGCTGCCTAAGCCTCTCACTTTTTTAAAGAATATACTCTTATTCCTCTCTGAGCTTAAAAATAGGACTCATATTTTTAAAACAACAATATTACCTAAAGACCTCAAATTTTAAATGAGAACTCTTCTTATGACTGTAAGCAAATACAAGGGTGACACAATGTGCCACCCACTGTTCAAAGCACTTTATAAATATAAACCCATTTAATGCCCACCGCAATTTTATGAACATAATCTTCATTTGATTGAGAAGGCAAAGGAGCCATTGCTTCAATTATATTCCCAAGGTCTCACAAAGAGTAAGGTAATAGAGCTGGGGAAAGAATCCGGACGGTCTGGTGCTAGAATCCCACCTTACCATTACATTCCATTACACACTTCAGAAAGAAATAGAAGAAAGAAATAGAACACACAACAGGGGTATTGACTGTCCCCCCATACTAGTATGAGCAAGGAGAAATAGGACCTTCTTTTGAGAATCTAAAAATTTTTTTTGAAAAGTGAAGTTTCTCCAACCCCCAGGCCCTCAAATTTTGGTGATGAGGAGTTAACATCATGAGTACTCTAAGGGCAAATGATAACGGAAGATGTTTAATGTACATGAGAAACACCAGGTAGGGTACGTTTAGGGTGGTGGTGCTGCTAGCAAAGTAATGAATTGGATTTGAAGAAAGTTTCCTACTAGTCTAATCCAGACCATCTCAGCCACAATAGTGTAGAATGGTCCCCTGGTCCAGAAAATGTGGCT
>CAUYON010080078.1:0-10397 GCA_963573935.1 Arctocebus calabarensis
TACAAAAAGAAAAAAAAAAAAAACAGAGAGAAGAAAAGAAAATGGAGCCCAGACTCCTTAAAACCTTGAAACCAGCATCTTTAAACCTTGGCTGTTGGCCAGTCTGCAAATGAAAAATGTCCTGAGGAGAATAAAAAAGCAAGATGTCCTGAAATCCCCAGAAGCAATTGAATCTTGCCCTTTAGCCAAGAGAGAGGCCCCATCCCCAGTTTCCTGGTGCCAGCGAGACCAGGGCTACATCATCAACTCAAGCCTTCCCCTATGACTAAACAGATGGCTCTGAAATGACCAGCAGGGCAAGGCTGAGACCCTTTCTGGCTAAATTTGCAAAGAGAAAAAACCAAGGGTGACCCTACCAGGAAAGAACAAGGTTTCTAATTATAGCAGCTTCACCTTCCTTCAAAGAACTTTGTTATCCAGGTATAGGGGACAATTCCCTACTAATCCCCCTGCTCAGTCTTGGCCATCATCTTGGGACCTTGCTGAAGAGCCCACAGCACATGCAGCCTGGGAGAGCTGCTAGCCCCACAGAGAGCTGAAGGGAAAGGCTAACTGGAGGGCACCTTCCCTCTCTCAGGCTCCTCTTCCCCATCAGCCAGTTGCTGGGCTAGAGCCAAATTACCCTCAGCTCAAGGCAGAGGGGGCAGGACTGGCTGGAAGAGGGGGCTAAATATTCAAATTTGTTCAGAATTTGAAAGGCATTTTGTAGACTAATGATGAACAGATAATCAATTAGCAGGCAGCCTGTGTCCTCTGTGGAAGTGGTGACTTTAACTGGGATAGAAAGTATCCAGTCTCCAACTACTGAGCCAGAACACTGAATGGCATGGAAATGAGAAACTAACTCTTCATTTTGAAGGTGAGGAAACTAAGGGCCGCTGGGGGAGATGTGTGACTTGTCCCAAGTTGTTCAGCTACTTAGCAGCAGGGCTAGGACCAGAACCCATGGTTTCAGTGATGGACGAGGAGGAGCCAGCTACGCTTTCCTACTTGTCCCCTGGGTCAAACAGAAGGTTCTCAGGAGGAGTGGCTGGGGAAGAGCACCTTTCAGAAAAGCTTAGTGTCCTTTTAGAAAATGACCTCATGAAGTCTGACTCCTGCTCAAACCATGCTTTATTCCCATCTGGAATGCCTTTCCCCCACTTGTCTAAATCTACACACCTCAGATCTGTTTTATCGTGACTCCCACTCTAGTGACTGTCCCTCTCTAGCACTCAGCTTCTATTTCTTGGTACTGAACCAAAGAACTGGATCTGAACTGAACCTTGGTTTCTGTCTGGGCTTGACATGGGTATGGTTGTCCCGCAGGGATGCTATCTACCTCTGTATCTGTGGAGTTCAAGACTGAGCCTTTTCATGTCCTTTATCCTGCATATCAGCACCTGAGGAGTAGACACACACAAGGTCTGAATCAAATGCTAATTGGCCCAATGAAAAAAAAGTAAATAAACTGTATGCAGAAGGAAGCCCAGATCTTTGGCAAAGCCGGGAAGTCTTTGCCAAGACACCATTGTCCTTAACCAGTGGTGCAATGATAAAATATGTGTTTAACCAGCTCTAGGTGGGGGTGGAAGGGATTTTCGCTGATTTGTAGCGTTTGCTGATTAGTGCGGTATAAATACTCCTGCTGCAACCTATTTCAAGCTATCGAAGTGATGTTACTGAGCACAGAGTTGGGGAGAGATGCACAGTAGCATTATGTGTTCTTCACCATTCTAAGTAAATGCCATATATAATAGTTAAACCACACTGATAGAGATGTAAATAACCTCAAGGGCATAGATAGTAGAGATGTGTCATAAAATAATAAGGAAATGATCTATTTGAGTGTTTGTTTTTAATGCAGTTTATTCAGTTGTAGGTTTATATAATTTTTTAAGTCAGCTGTTTAATGAAAAAAATTCTTGAAAATTGGCTCAGCGCCTGTGCCTCAACAGGCTAAGGCGCCAGCCATGTACACCTGAGCTGGTGGGTTCGAATCCAGCCTGGGCCTGCCAAACAACAGCTGCAACCAAAAATGGCTGGGCATTGTGGCGGGTGCCTGTAGTCCCAGCTACTTGGGAGGCAGAGGCAAGAGACTCATTTGAGCACAGGAGTTGGAGGTTGCTGTGAGCTGTGATGTCACAGCACTCTATCCAGGGTGACAGCTTGAGGCTCTGCCTCAAAAAAAAAAATTCTTGAAAATTTAATAATCAGCTCTGGTGAGCTATGAGCCAACCCTCCCTCATGATGTTGGCACGGGTTGTGAGTGAGTAAATGTTCTGGTTTACCACAAAACCTGAAGCAAATGAGAAGTCCCCTCTGCAGTCACCCTCACAGATGTTAATGCCCATCTCTGGATAGGGCTGCAGTCACCAGAGGCCAGAATGGGGCAGGAAGTGCATAGTGTCAGGAGGAACCCGAATGCCCAGGTGCTAGTCACCCAGCTCCCCGGTTTCCTAGCCCCAGATCATAGGCCCACTGCTCACTTCCTGAACCTTAGTTTCCTTATTTGGAAGGTGGGGGTAACTTATCACCTGTGCTACCAATTACCTGAGGCTCCACTGAGGAAAGGCAGAAAGGGTTGTGAGCAGGAGAGTCGCACACAGATGGATCTACAGATGACACAGGTCCAGCTGTGGAGACAGATTCTCCCGGTAGTGTCATTTACAGACTGAGTTGCCATGGGCAACTTACATGGCTTTTTTTTTTTTTTTTTTGAGAAAGGGTCTCACTTAGTCGTCCTAGGGTTGAGTGCTGTGGCCTTGGGCTCGAGAGATCCTTTTGTCTCAGGCTCCCAAGTAGCTAGGACTATAGGCAGCTATTTTTTAGAGATGGGGTCTGACTCTTGCTTAGGCTGGTCTTGAACACCTGCCTGAAACAATCCGCCTGCCTCGGCCTCCCAGAGTGCTAAGATTACAGGTATGAGCCACTATACCCGGCCTCACATGGCCTTCTTAAACCTTAGTTTTCTCATCTGTAATATGGGGGGGGGGGGGGGCTGAGGTGTACGTAGAAATAGTACTGACCTCTAGAGTCTTGCTGCAATGATCAAATATCAACCTATGTAATGTGTTTAGTACCTTGATAAATATTGGCTTTATCATTGTTTTCTGTATCCTAACCCACAAAGTCCTCCTCTGAGGGTTTATAGACACCAGCTTGGTCAGGAGGGGCGGTGGGTATGTGCAGACAAGTCCTTCCACATCACGGGACCTCCAGGAAGCCACCCTCGAAACTACAGAGACACTGCAGGGCCCTTGCAGCCCTGGCTGGCTGCCTGCCCAGCCCAGCCCAGCCCTGATCCTCAGAGCCAGGGCAAGCTGACAGCTGGGAAGTGGGTGGGGAGCCCAAAGACAAACTCCTTTCATGGCTCCAACACAGAGGGTGTTTTGTAACATTTTCCAGTGCGATTGGGTTTCTTGAGACTTCTTCGTGAGAAAACATGAAATGGAAGGAAAATTAAACTACAGTAAGGAACAGGGTTATACAGAGTGAGGAGAAATTTCAGATGGAACAAAAATCCTCTTCTTCCCTTACAAACACTGAAAGCTCTATTTTGATCTCTGAGGAAAAAACTCTTTGAAGGAAAAGAGAGAAGGAAGAGCCAAACAACTAACTCTGGAGAATTGCACGATGTTTCAAGGGGTTACACCCTCCTGGTAAAAGTTAACACTGATCTGAAGAAATGCATCAGGCACCACCTGTCCCAGGTGCAAGGCCTTTTCAGCCCTTAGGGAGTCTTGGAGAAGCTAAGCTGGCCTTGGGGGCCTCTGGAGAGGAGGGAGACAAGGGGATAAAGAAGCTCTGAAGGCAATGGTGTCTGCTCCATCTTTCACACAATTCCATGCTCAGTATGCCTTTTTTCTGGTTCCCTCTTGCCCAGTTACAAGTTCTTCAAATGGCTTACGCTCCAATATCATAGCTTCTCACTATCGGGCCTGCTAATTAATTGCATGGGCTTGAAGTCACCAGATCTGGCTCCAAACGCTAGTTTTGCCAGTTACTTTATTAGCTGTGTGATCTTGGACAAGTTAACTCTTTGAATACCTCAAGCCCATTAATAAGGCAGAAATAACTGCCTGAAGAACTGTTCTGAGGCTAAAGCAAGACAACGTAGCTAAGATGCGTAGACAAGACCTGGCACTGTAGAAACAGTCAACCTATAAAAAAGGTGCCTTGATAAATATTGGCTTTATCATCATCTTCTGTATCCTAACCCATGAAGTCCTCCTCTGAGGGCTTATAAAACTCCCCAAAGACACCAGACAAGTCCTTCCACAACATGGGACCTCCAGGAAGCCACCATTGTTAACTCTAGATACCCTGCAGCCCCTGGCTGGCTGCCTGCCCAGTCCAGTCCAGCTAGAGGCAAATTCACATCTTTTTATGATCTGCCTAGAACTCTTAGCTGGGCTTAAGTCTCTTCCATGGCAACCGTGCACGCAGGCTTCGTGGTGCTTACCATGCAGGACTAAACAGAACTACAACTACTGATGTGCCTTCCTTCCTCTCTAGTCCATTAGTTAGAAACGTTCTCTTGGTTCTAAAGAGAAGCAAGGGAAGGGATCTTAGTATTTCTATACCTGGAACATGGTTCAGCTCCTAAGTAAAGCCACACTTACCCTTAGACTAGAATCTGAATCCTGAACCCAATCCTTCAGCTAAACCCATTTTTCCAGCTCGGCGCCTGTGGCTCAACGGGCTAAGGCGCCAGCCACGTACACCTGAGTTGGCAGGTTCGAATCCTGCCTGGGCCGCCAAACAACGATGGCTGCAACCAAAAAATGGCCAGGTGTTGTGGCGGGCGCCTGTAGTCCCAGCTAATTGGGACTCGCTTGAGCCCAGGAATTGGAAGTTGCTGTGAGCTGTGATGAAACAGCACTCTATCCAGGGTGACAGCTTGAGGCTCTGTCTCAAAAAAACAAAACAAAACAAAAAAAAACCATTTTCCCTTCCTTATCTTGCATCAAACCCTGGTTTTTGTCCCAGCTGAAAATAGAAGAAACAGGAGAATGGGGGACTTCTTAAAATTCTTCTTCATCAAAACCATTGTTTTGTGCTTCAGGGCATTGGTACTGTCTCCATCAGAACTTTGTCATTTGGGGCAACAAGGACAATCCATGCCATACTTCATTAGAGAAACAAGAAAACTCAGGGACCCAGAGGTGTAAGATATAATGGGGTGTGTGGGGATAGCTACAGACCTGGCATCAAGGGTACATGCACAGCCTCTGGGAACCAGCCTATAAAAGCTGCACCCTTTTGCTTTTGGGCCACTCAGACATTAGCTTAAAGGCAGCAGGCATAATGTTCTCCCTAGTTCTTTTCTATGGTTGTAGAATGGAATTGTCCCCGCTTGGCACCCGTAGCTCACAGGGTAGTGTGCTGGTCACATATACTGGGGCTAGGAGGTTTGAACCTGGCCCAGCCCTGCTAAACAACAACTACAATGAAAACATAACCAGGCGTTGTGGCAGGAGCCTATAATCCCAGCTCCTTGGGAGGCTGAGGCAAGGGAATCCCTTAAGCCCAAGAGTTTGAGGTTGCTATGAGCTGTGACACCACACCACTCTACTGGGGATGACATAGTGAGACTTTTAAAAAAAAAAAAAAAAAAAGTGCAACTGTCCCTACATGCTAATATGCCTCCACTGGGGCTACCTGGAAGAGTCTAAGGAACTGGGACATTTCTAACACTGGCCTCTCAGAAAGAACAGGGCTGACTGCTGGGCAAGCCCAGGGCAAGGACCCAGGGAGGACAACCCTCACTGCTAGCACACATGGGGCTCCAGCCCACTAGTGAGCACTCCACTGGGGAGGCAGGAATTGCCTTCTGGGGTGTTGGTGGCAATTACCACATTATCTACTTTTCCCACCTGCAGGCGGCCCGAAGAGGTCTTGCTGGGTAGTGGTGTCCTCCTTCTTGGGCAGAGGTAGCAAGTTGTTCCTTTCCCTGGCATTCAAGCAAAGATTTGTATCTGACCCAAAGTCTCAAGAGGACAGTCTTAAGCAGAGGCTAAAATGAACAAAGGAACTCTCCTTGTTGTAGGCGAGAATGATTGGCTCACAATGATAGACAATGGCACACAGGAGGCTCCCTCACTACCCCAAAATCAGTCCTGAGACTTCCCACCTGGCACTCAAGATCTTGAACTGCCTCCCACTATTTCTTGAGAATCTCTGAATTTGTGCCACTCATCTCAACCTGCCTTAAAATAGATGTTAATCTTCTATTTCACAGGTTTATTTTGTCTTCCTAATGGTAAGTTCTAGCAAGCATCACTTCTTGGCCTTTTGTCTAAGATCAAGTGTAAGTTCCAGAAAATAGGGCTCTCGTCTTACGTATTATTTCTGCATTATCCTTAGCATTTAACACAGTACTTGTGCAACTCAATATATATTTATTTTGTATATTAAATTCCAAGGGCAGGCACCTACCCCCACGTCTATCATATCAACAAAAGTGATCGCTCAGAGTGCTTGCTTCTTTTTTCTTTTTTTGAAGTCTTACTCTGTTGCCCTGGGTAGAGCTCTGTGGTGTCTTCATAACTCACAACAACCTCAAAGTCTTGGGCTCAAGTGATCCTCCTGCCTCAGCCTCCTGAGTAGGTGTGGATACAGGCACCCATCATAACGCCTGGCTAGTTTTTCTGTTTTTTAGTAGCAACAGGGTCTCGCTCTTGCTCAAGCTGGTCTCAAACTCCTGAGCTCAGGCAATCTACCTGCCCTAGCCTCCCAGAGTGCTAGGATTACAGGCATGAACCACCACACCCAGCCTGCTTGCTTCCTTTTAAATGTCATGTTTTAGCTATGGGGTATGTGACAAAACTTGTTTCTGTTTTTGGGAGTCTGATTTTAACCTGTTTGTGGGACTTTGCAAAGTTATTTCAAACATCGAACACAGGCCCTTGACATAGAGGGGTTTTGGGGGTAGACTCCTCGAGGCAAAGTGTGGACTCTGCAGGCTGGCCTTGGTCCTGTGATTTCTGTTTGGCCCAGTCCTCAACTGCTACATGACACCTTTCAGCCTCTGCGTGGAGAAGAGAAAAGTGCTTGTGGTTTAGGATTTTTCTTTTTTATTGTCTGGGGCTGGGTTTGAACCCACCACCTCCAGCATATGGGGCCGGCGCCTTACTCCTTTGAGCCACAAGTGTCACCCAAAATGGATTTTTTTTTTTTGCAGTTTTTGGCCGGGGCTGGGTTTGAACCCGCCACCTCCGGCATATGGAGCCAGTGCCCTACTCCTTTGAGCCACAGGCGCCGCCCCTGTGGTTTAGGATCTTGAGGTGCAATTCCCTGAAGTCTGAGAAGAGAGGAACAAAGTACCATGAAAAAAAAAGAACATCAGGAATTTCTGGATCAATTTTTATTTGGGCTTCTCACAGTGGTTAGAGCCACTCTTGTCTCAGAACAATCACAGAACAGGAAATGCGTCACTGGGACTGCTCAGAAAAGTCTGACCAGCTGAATCTTATTGCTTAAAATACACATATTCACAATAACTGACAAATGGTGATGTGCCTCACACAGGAATGTGTTAGAACTTGCAAATCTTCTGACTGTAGCACCAAACCCTCGACCAACCTCTTTCTTCTCATTCACCTGGAAAACCAGACTCCAGCAAATCTTCTTGGCCCCCTAACTATTCCTTCCATCCTATTCCCATCTTTTTGAGCAGGGTAGCCTCTTCTGGCAGGGCCGGACTGTGCCCTCAGGAATCAAGGCCAGCCCTGCAGCTTGCATTTTCATCTCCTTGTGCCTTCAGGGTAGGATGCTGCAGTGAATCCAATGGTTAAACTCATGCTGGTTCCCCACTTTAACTGGGGAAAGAAACTTAAGAGGGTCAGAGTTCATCCATTTGATAGTTAACTGAAGAAGGATTCATTTTGGTTAAACTTGTTCTCCTTTGAGACACTTCAGTGAGTTATTTGGATTTTCTTTTAAAAAGCTGGAAGGAAAGGCATCTGAGGACTGCTGACGCACTCCGGCCAGCTCTGGCCACATACCAGCTTGCTTATGTCAGCTGGACTCAGCAGAGGGAGGTAGGCCCCACGGTGCCTGTGGTGTCTGCCAAAACCTCCTCCTGGCAATTCTGGGCAGGGCTGATGTCTGGGCCACAGGTAGTGCAAGCTTGTCACTGAAGATCCGATCAAGCTTCTGTATGAAATTCCACTTTTGCCTTCTGTCCCAAGTGGTTGTGGACATCCCCGGAAGCTGATACCGAGGGCCAGGAGCAGCTGAGGGAGGCAGACAGGTTCAGAGCACGTTTCCATTTGCAGGGAACACAGGCCTCTGAGTGTCCATGGAGCAATGTGCAAATTGCAGTGATGAGCAGAGTAAAACCTCTACTTTGAGCACAGTATCTCTGGCAAACAAAGGGGGACTGCCATTGACAATGCTACTGAATACACCCAAGTATGCAGTCAGACATTTTTTTTCAGTAAACAATAAATGCGTAAAATAAATTACCTTGAGAGGGCCATCTGTGTTCCAGACGTGTGGTTCACGTGAACAGAATGGCTGCCACTCAAAGTATCTTCACAAGAAAACAGGGCTCGGGGCTCACACACAACAGACACACACATACACGGGTTACCCAAAAAGTCACTGTGTATAGACTTCACTTTGTTCAACATGGATTTTGGTTTTGTGGAATCCAAATGCAGACACTTGTTCACCTCACAGCCTTGGATTTGTCTGTTTTGGGGTATATATATATCTTTCTTTTTTCTTCCTTTCTTACCATAATATCAATACCTGGTCTGAATATCATCATTTAAGAGGGGAAAAAAACAAACTCTTCATATGATTAGGGCTGAATGGGGGCCCTAATCACATGAAGCTGAATGTTAGTTTTGGCTGTTTGCTTTCTCCATTTAGATTTCTCCTATCAAAGCTCAACTGGTTACCTAAAGCCAAACAACAGTCATAAGGATCCTGCAGGCCCTTTGGATGGCTGCATTCACTCTCCTACCTGGGTCACTTACACTCTACATAGGATAGAGAAAAATGAGTTGCCCCACTCAGAGTGGTAGGGACATGGCATGAAAACCACAGATAACTCAAGTATTTCTTCCAAGTGGTCAGTTTAAAACAAATAACCACCACCACCACAAAAGAAAAAG
Organism: Arctocebus calabarensis; assembly: GCA_963573935.1. Taxonomy (NCBI): domain Eukaryota; kingdom Metazoa; phylum Chordata; class Mammalia; order Primates; family Lorisidae; genus Arctocebus; species Arctocebus calabarensis. The sequence continues at coordinate 9,108 of CAUYON010080078.1, forward strand.
AAAAATTATTCAAAATCAAAGGCAAAATACTGCATGAGAGCCAGGCTATGGGGCTGCCCTTCCTTGCGACCCATAGCTTCCTCGGTCCACTTGTTCACACGGAACAGTGAGACATGAAGGCCAGCAGAGCATATGCTTTGCTGGTGCCGGGCACAGACTGAAAGGCAAAGACACAGAAAGCTGTACCTTTCCCACTGCCCCTAGGGCCTCCTGCTCACAGACATTCCAAAGATAGCCCCCATCTAAGCCTTGACACAAAATATTTCTCTTCTGACTCAACTGCAGCCAGGATCTTTGAAGGCCAACTTGGGAAAGAGCCACAAACTTTCCATTCCCAGAAGAGAATTCTTGGGTGCCACTGGTAAAATTCTTGTTTTCAGCTGTCTTATGTTGTTTTTAAAAGAAAAACCAAAGAGAAGGCAGAATAATTTTCTACACCTGAACCAGCCTGAAGCCAGCCAGAGCCTGCTGGTAAGGGACCCCTCAAGGATGCACAAAGTGCATCTATGTTGTCACCTGGAATCTGAGACATCAACAAGCCCCCTACCAATCTACCATACAACTGCCTGTAAGCTCTCACAGTTCCACATCTTATTAGCCCCATTCTGGCTCTGCAAACCTTTGCAGCCACAGGTAACAAATCCTGGGCCTCTGTGGGCTTTCTTCTTCACTTAAGGCCAAGGTGGGCTGCCTCTCCTGGACTGAGACATAGCAAAGTTCTCTCAAACTAAAATCAGAGCATAAATATACTCCATTACCAAGAATTATCTCAGGGCATAGTCCTAGCCTCCTTCCTTGGGGGTTTTAAAACATATTTCTCTGACCCAAACAGGAAGGTGAGATATGACTTAAAAAAGAGGGTGTGGGAGTGGGTTTATGAGAAATGAGTCACAGAGCCAACTTCTCAGCCCTCCACAACACTGTGCTTTTGTGGGAGAAGAGGCATCCACCCCAAACTATACCTGGAGATGTAGGAAAATGCAGGAGAGGAGAAAAAAAAAAAGAAGAAGGTGGCTGTACGACCTTCTCTGAAAGTCACTTAATGCTTCTCTTGTGGTTCTCCCCAACCCTGGTTGCTTTGCCAAATTCTTGGGTACAGGCAGGGCCTGCTTTAGCTGGGAGAGCTGCTGCTCTGCAAGTTTGCAGAGTCCTGCTCATTGATGGTGTTCAGCAGCAGGCATGCAGGCAGCCATGGCAGATGGGGGTGCCCAGGTTCTCCAGCCTGCTCCTCAGAGGGCTGGCAGAGGCCTTCCTCCTCGTCACCAGGAGGCCACACATGGCAGCTGTCAC
>CAUYON010080080.1:0-18330 GCA_963573935.1 Arctocebus calabarensis
TATTATGCAGCCTTAAAGAAAGAGGGTGACTTTTCCTCTTTCATATTTACATGGATGGAGCTGGAACATGTTCTCCTTAGCAAAGTATCTCTAGAATGGAAGAAAAAGTATCCAATGTATACACCCCTAATATGAGACAAAATCTTTGTTGTTCAAGTGAAGGCTACAACCCATTTATTGCACAGGAAGATGGGGAAAGGGGAGAGGGAGGGAAGGGGAGGGAGTTGAGACAAAGGGTGAGATCACATGGGTGGTACATATTTGAAGGGTCAGGAGAAAACTTCTAAATATGGATCAAAAATGTTTTCATATAGTAAACAAGAAAATATCATGAACGGTATGTCAATCAGGTTGATAAAATATCTCAGATTGCATGTGAAGTCCCCACACTGTACCCCATGGTTGAACTAATGTACACAACTATGATTCAATTAAAAAAAAAAAAAAGAATCTGAGAAAAGGTTGATAACTATAATCTACAGATAACTCAAAGTAATCAACAAAAAAAGAGCGAACAATCCCATTTATCACTAAGCGACATGAACGGAACCTTCTCTGAAGAAGACAGGTGAATGGCTAACAAACAAGAAAAAATGCTCATTGTCCCTGATCATCAGAGAAATCAAAACCATCTTGAGATATCACCTGACCCCAGTGAAAACAGCCCACATCACAAAGTCCCAAGGTTGTAGATGCTAGCACAGATAGGGAGAAAAGAGAACACTTTTACACTGTTGGTGGGTCCGCAAACTAATACAGTCTCTTTGGAAAGAAGTGTGGTGAATCTATCCTCAAAGAATTCAAAATAGACCTTCCATTTGATCCCACAATGAAAGAAAGAAAAAACATCATTTTATCATAAGGATGTTTGCACTAGATTATTTATCACAACTTAATTTACAATCGGCAAGAGGTGGAAACAACCTAAATGCCTATCAACGCAGGAATGGATTAGTAAACTGTGGAATACACACACACACACACACACACATATATATATATTTGTATATATATATATATATATATATATATATATATATATATATATATATATATATATATAATGGAATACTATTCAGCCATAAAAAATGATGAAGAACTTACATCTTTTATATTACCCTGGATGGAGTTGAAACACATTCTTATTAAATTATCACAAGAATGGAAAAGCAAGTATCCAACCTACTCAATACTAATATAGAGCTGGTAGATAATCTAATACATACCCACACATGAGAAAAACTCAATTTGATTCAAGATGGGGAAGGAGGGAGAAGGGAGGGGGATTTGGTGTGCTCTTAATGGGCACAATGTAAGGAAATATGGCATACCTTTTGGGTGCAGGACACAACTACAAGAGGGACTCTAATAAATGCAAACATTGTGACCTAATTCTTTGTATCTTCAAATTAACCTGAAATTTAAAAAAAGAAAAATCTACCCCAAGTTAATAAACAATTAAAAAAAAAAAAAAAAAGGAAACATGGACCAACTAAAAAAAGTGATCAAGCTTTTTTTAGCGGTCTGGGAGGCTGAGGCAGGTAGATTGCTTGAGTCATGAGTTTGAGACCAGCCTGAGCAAGAGTGAGACCCCATTTCTAAAAAATAGCCTGGTGTTGTAGCCAGTGCCTATACTCCCAGCTACTCAGGAGGCTAAGGCAAGAGAATCACTTGAGCCTAAGAGTTTGTGGTCACTGTTCACTGTGATGCCAGGGCACTCTACTGAGGGTGTCAAAATGAGACTCTGTTTTGCAAAAAAAAAAAAAGAAGAAGAAAAAGTGATCTGTCTTGTTTTTTTTGAGACAGAGTCTCAAGCTGCCGCCCTGGATAGAGTGCCTTGGCATTATAGTTCACAGCCCAAACTCTTAGGCTCAAGCAATTCTCTTGCCTCAGCCTCCCAAGTAGCTGGGATTATAGGCACCTGCCACAACGCCAGGCTATTTTTTTTGTTCAGTTGCATTGTTGTCTAAAAGCTGGCTGGGCCAGGTTCAAACCTGCCACCCTCAATGTATGTGGCCAGCACCCTGCCGACGGAGCTAGGGGCACCGCCAAGTGATCTGTCTTAATAATATTACCTATGGAATCATGATATTTCCATCCTATCATATAATCTGGTATGTGGCCAAAAAAAGCAGATTAAATTATCTATTAAAATCTATATGTAAATACTTTAAGTCCTATAAAAATATATAGCTTTCTTAGCTATTCACATTAGTTTTAAATAAACTAGTTCAAATTTTAAAAATAAAAGTAGAACTACTACATAATCCAGCCATTCTTCTTGGGCATAGTCCCAAAGGAAATGAAATCAGCACCTTGTAAAGATATCTGTACTTCCATGTTCATTGCACTATATATATATATATATATATATTTATATTTATTTATTTTTTAGAGACAGAGTTTCACTTTACTGCCCTATATATATATATGAGGGATATATATACTGCCATATTTATTTATTTATTTATTTATTAGAGACAGAGTTTCACTTTATTGCCCTCGGTAGAGTGCTGTAGCGTCACAGCTCACAGTAACTTTCAGTTCTTGGGCTTAGGCAATTCTCTTGCCTCAGCCTCCCAAGTAGCCAGGACTACAGGCACCTGCCACAATGCCACAGCTATTTTTTTGTTGCAGTTTGGCCAGGGCTGGGTTCAAATCTGCCACTCTCGGTATATGGGACCAGCGCCCTACCCACTGAGCCACAGTCGCCACCCCATTGCACTATTATTATTTTTTTTGAGACAGACTCTCACTTTGTCACCCTCAATAGAGTGCTGAGGCATCATAGCTCACAGCAACCTCTAACTCATGGGCTCAAGTGATTCTCTAGCTTCAGCCTCCCGAGTACCTGTGACTACAGGTGCCCACCACAATGCCAGTGGGCCCTATGTCTCTTTTTTAGAAATAGGGGGTCTCACTCTGGCTCCGTCTAGTCTCAAAACTGAGCTCAGGGAATCCACTGACCTTCGCCTCCCAAGTGCTAGGATTATAGGTATGAGCCACCACACCCAGCCCATTTTTATTTTTATTTTGTATTTGTTTTTATTTTTTTAGAGACAGTCTCACTTTGTTGCCCTCGGTAGAGTGCAGTGGTGTCACAGCTCACAGCAACCTCCAGCTATTGGGTTTAGGTGATTCTCCTGCCTCAGCCTCCTGAGTAGCTGGGATTACAGGCACCTGCCACAATGCCTGGCCATTTTTTGTTGTAGTTTGGCTGGGGCTGGGTTCAAACCTGCCACCCTTGGTATATGGGGCCGGTGCCCTACTGACTGAGCCACAGGTGCTGCACTTTATTTATTTATTTATTTTTTGAGACAGTCTCACCATTGTACCATTATTCACAATGGCCCACAAAGGGATTAAGAATTTTCTGACACAAAAAAAGGAACTTCTGATATCAAGTGATCCTCCCGCCATAGCTTCTCAGAGTTCTAGGAATACAGATGTCAGCCACCATTCAAAGCCCCTTACCCATTCTTTTTGAAACCTCATTTATCTACAAATGAGACAGTTCAGTTCCCCTTTCACAAAGGCACAGAAAGGCCAACTGAGATTAACTTTGGGAGGAAGAGATACTGGAGAAGACCATTTAGTAAAAATTGCAAATTAACAATTTAATTAATTGTCTCAAAAAATTAACAAAGGAAGAGCAAACTAATCCTAAACCCAGCAGAAGAAAAGAAACAACCAAGGTCAGACCAGAACTAAAGGAAATCAGAGGCTGGGTGCAGTAGTTCATGCCTGTAATTCTAGCACTCCAGGAGGCTGTGGCAGGTGGATTTCCTGAGCGCCTAAGTTCGAGACCAGCCTGAGTCAGAGCAGGACCCATCTCTAAAAATAACCAGCCATTGTGGCAGGTGCCTGTAATCTCAGCTACTTGGGAGGCTGAGGCAAGAGAATTGTTTGAGCCCAGGAGTTTGAGGTTGCTGTGAGCTGTGACACCATGAAACTACCAAGGGTGACAAAGAGATGGAAGGAAGGGAAGGAGGGAGAGAGGGAGGAATTCAGAACAAAAGAACTATAGAGAAGACCAAAGAAACAAGAATTTGCTCCCTGAAGAGATAAACCAACAGACATCCTGCTAGATCAACCAAATACAGAAAAGAAAGGACCCCAATGAGGTCAATCAGAAATGAAAAAGATATTACAACTGATACCACACAAACAAGAAACACTATCCCTGAATATTACAAAAACCTCTGGCACGTAAACCAGAAAACAAGGAAACAGACCAATTCCTGAAACATAACTTTCCCAGACTCAACCATGAAGAGATAGAACTCCCAAACAGACTAATACCAAGGAACAAAACCAAAGCTGCAATAAAAAACCTTCTGGTGAAGAAAGTCCCAGACCAGATGGCTTCACAGCCAAAGTACATCAGACCTAAAAAGAGAAGCTGGCACCCACATTGCAGAAATTACTCCATAACATCCATGAAGCCAGTTTCACCCTGAAATCAAAGCCAGGAAAGAACACAACAAAAGAAGACTGCAGACCAAAATTCTCCTTCAATACAGATGCAAAAACTCTTAACAAAATTCTAGAACCTGACTTCAGCAACATGCAAAGAAAAACAAAATCCACTATGACCAAGTGGGCTCCTCCCAGACCCAACATACACAGATCTGCAGGTGTGACTAACCACATAAACAGAAGCAAAAAGCAAAGACCACATGATCATCTCAGTAGATGCAGAGAAAGCATCTGACAAAACTCAGCACCTTTCTATGATAAGAACTCTCAACCAAATAGGCATGAGTGGAACATACCTTAAAACTCCAAAAACCACATACAACAAACTCACAGCCAATGAGTTTCCCCAATGGATGGGGAAAAATTAAAAGCATTCCTGCCTAGACCTGGAACCAGACAACTCATATCCTTCATCATTACCTCCACTCAACATAGGACTGGAAGTCCCAGCCAGAGCAATCAGATGAGGGAAGGAAATGAAGCATTTAAATGGGGACAGAAAAGGTTAAACCATCACTCTTTGCAAACAGAACTTACATCTAGAAACCCCCCAAATTTCTGCCGAGAGACTCCTGGAATTGACAAATTCAGTAGAGTGTCAGGATGCAAAATCAATGCACACAAATCAATAACATTCCTATATACCAACAACAGTCAACCTGACTGAAAAAGGAAATCACAGAGTATGTAAACAAATGGAAAAATGTACAAATGTTCATGGGTTGGCAGAATCGGCACTGTTAGAATGTCTGCACTGTCCAAAGTGATCCACAGATTCAACACAATCTCCACAAAATACCAATGTCATTTTTGCTGATCTAGAAAAAATAATTCCATGTTTCACATGGAACCCGAAAAGAGCCTGAATAGCCAAATCAGCCCTCGCAAAAAGGACAAATTGGGGGGACACCACCCCACCAGACTCTAAGTATATCACAAAACCACTGCAACCAAAATAACATGGCATTGCCACAAGAACAGCCACAGACCAATGAATCAGAACAGAAAACCCAGATAGAAAATCATCCCCACACTGCCATCCAATCCTTGACAAAGCAGACAACCACACACACTGGGGAAAAGGAGCCCATCTCAACAAATGGCACTGGGAAAGTGGGACAACCATGTGTGAAAAATTGAAACAGGAATAACACCTCTTACCTCTCACAAAAATTAATTCACGGTAGACAACAGAGTCAAACCCAACTCAACAAGTCAAACCCAAACCATAAGAATTCTAGAAGAAAATGCTGAAACAACTCCCATAGACATAAGCTCAAACAGTCCATGAAGAAGACCCTAAAGGCAATGATAGCAGCAACACAAATCAATAAATTAGTCACACAGCCAAGGAAGCTCAATAGAGCAAACAGACAACCTCTGTTGAAGTTGAAAGGTTGAAAAGACAACCTTCTTGGCTCGGCGCCTGTGGCTCAGCAGGCTAAGACACCAGCCACGTACACCTGAGCTGGTGGGTTCGAATCCAGCCTGGGCCCACCAAACAACGACGGCTGCAACCAAAATATGGCCAGGCGTTATGGCGGGCGCCTGTAGTCCCAGCTACTTGGGAGGCGGAAGCATGAGACTCGCTTGAGCCCAGGAATTGGAGGTTGCTGTGAGCTGTGATGCCACAACACTCTATCCAGGGTGACAGCTTGAGGCTCTGTCTCAAAAAAAAAAAAAGACAACCTTCTTCAACCTCAAAAAGATGTTGCTCCTGGGCGGCGTCTGTGGCTCAGTGGGTAGCGCGCTGGCCCTACATACTGAGGGTGGTGGGTTTGAACCCAGTCCTGGCCAAATTGCAACAAAAAAATAGCCAGGCATTGTGATGGGCGCCTGTAGTCCCAGCTACTCGGGAGGCTGAGGCAAGAGAATCACCTAAGCCCAGGAGTTGGAGGTTGCTGTGAACTGTGTGACGCCACGCACTCTACCAAGGGCGATGAAGTAAGACTCTGTCTCTACAAAAAAAAAAAAAAGATGTTACTCCTACCTGTGTAGAGCTACAGCTTTGACCCTAGCGTATTCCCTGGCTCTTCCAGCAATTGTGGCATGCCATTCCACTGAGTGCCAGTGGGCTCACCCAGAGATGCCAAAATTTGTTACTGAAAACTCAGGACTTGTCCCCAAGGCCACATCAGAAAAATAGGGACAAGCAGTTTGAAGAGAAGGAAAGAGAAATGAATTACTTTGCCAACAAAGGAGGATAATGGCAGACTATCATCTCAAAATCCAAATTCCTCAGGACTGCCTCTCTGGGAGAAAGTAGTTCAGTGCTTTTTGGTAGCTCAGCAGCTTATCAGTGGGAAAAAAATGGCTTCTGGTTTACACATTAGTCTTGTGAGCCTGGCTAATGTGAGTCTTCCCTCTAAGCTAATCTGTGTGCTGTTTTCTGGCATGGCAGGGAGGTTTTTGCTTTGGGTCAGTTAAAGGCTAAATGCTATCTGGGAGGCTTCTTGGAGGACAGCCAACTAGCTTCAGTCAGCAGCAGCTCAGCAAGCAAAAGGTCATGTTCAGTTCAAGTGCAAGATCATGAAGCCCAGTGGTGAAAAGCCAGATGAATTAAAGTTGCCCCAAGCTTTTTGCCAGCTTTTCACCAGCCTTTGCAGCTTGGGGTAGAGCTGAGTTCAAGATGTGAGCCGGGGAGAGAAAAGGAAGATGCAGCCTACTTCTAGGCATTTTGTCCTGTGTGCCAGGAAAAAAAAATGTTGCTGGGGTGGGGTCATTCATTCATTCCAACCTGTGCTTTTTCACTACTTTTAGAGATCTGAGCTCTATATCAGGCAGAGAGGTGGGTCTACTTGGTTCTTGCCCTTGAGGACCTTGGGGGTCTAGAAGGGGCTGAAGTGGCCAGAGAACTGGGCTATGTGTGTGGGAAGCTGGATGAGTGTCGGTCATACCCGCTCTTATCTTTCTGCACCTTCTGTCCTTGGTTCTTTCTCTGCTCCAGAGAGTGGTCACTGCTGGGCTAGGCTGTCACAAGACCAGCCTCTGCTCCCAGTCAGGTCCATGAAGCCACCTGGCTTGGAGGAAACAGCGAATATTTTGGAGTCAGGTTCCAAATTTCTACTCTCCCAATTTATTACTTTGCTTTACTGGGAAAATTGCTGAACCTCTCTGAGTTAGTTTTTTCATCTATAAAATGGGTTCTGAGAAAACCCTCTAGTGTTGGTGATTGCTTAACTCAGGGCTACCCTTTTTCCCCCAAAGAGCACCAGCTCAAGCTCATATGCTCTGCTGCATGATAGATAACCTTGTTCAGAAACCCTTTTCCAGGAGAAGAGCTGGGGAGCTCTGGACCCTGGGGGCTGAGTAAAGCCAGGGAGGCAAGTACATAAGTGTTGTCTGTACATAACCCAGCTCGGGTTACTATGAATTCAGTATTCAGTCAGATCTGAAATGCAGTTCTGGGTTACATTGTTTCTGGGAGTTTTGACAGAATGACGGGAAGCTAAATTAGATTAAAACAAAAATTGCAATCACTGAGTTAATGACTGACAATATAAATAATTTGCAACCAAATTAATGTAATATTAAGTCTCATTATTACACTAATAATCTCACAGCAATACAAAAACAATTGTTTGGAGAGGAATGATTTATTACCTGGGAGAGCAGAGTTTTGGGGCAAGTCTCAGAATTGCCTTTTGAGATCTGAAAAGAAAAAGGGAAGAGCTCAGATTCCTAAGGTGCCCACTGGGTGTCAGGATGCAGGGCCACACAGTCCCTGCCCTGGGGAAGCACCTAGCTCACATGGTGGGACAGCTGTGTTTGTGGTGACTGTGAAGTGGAGGACCCTATGACAACGGCTGCCAGGAAGGCTTCCTACAAGTGATGGCATCGAGCAGGACTCAGTGGGTCTTGTTCCCCTTTCTTGCCTTCCTTCTTTCTGCAGCTGGCTACAATCTGGCTTTTGTCCTTGAAATGTTCTTACCAAGGCAACTTCATGTTGCCAGAACCAAAGCTGGGTCCTCAGGCCTCACCTTTCTTGATTTTCAGTAGCGTGTGCTCCTGGAAGCTTCCCCTGTTCTCTTGCATCCATCCTTTCCTGTTTCCCACCAACATCATTAGCACCCCATCTCTGTCCCCTTTGGTGTGTCCTTTCCACTCCCAACCTCCTACATCCCAGAGCTCAGCCCTCCCCTCATCTCTTCTCCAAATTGTTGGCTCTTGCAGATCCTACCAGGCCCGTGGATGCCTCCAGCATTCATGGCTTGTCCTGGCCTTCCTGGACACTCAACTATCTCTGGGATGTTTAATAGCATTGCTTTAAAACCACATAATGTGATACAGAAAGCATGCACGTCATAAGAGCCCAGCCTTTTCACAAAGTGCATGCACCTGTGAAGTCAGCCCCCACATGGAGAAAGAGGGCATCACTAGTACCAGGAAGCTTCCCGGCACCTCCCGTCCTACCCGTACTCACACCTCCTTCCCCAGCGGTGAGTCTCGCCTGGTTTGTGCTTTGCAGAGAGGACTCAGACAGGACTGCTCTTCTATGTCTGGCTGCTGTGGCCTGGCACGATTTATGTGATATACTATGCGGCTGTAGGGTGTTCTTTCTTATTGTCTAGAGAGGATCCCATTGCATGAATATACCACAGTGTATTCATTCTACTCCTGATTGACACTTGTAGTGTTTCCAATTTTAGAATCATGAATAATCCTATCAGAGGGAGCTAGTGGCTGTTTTACTCCTTACTCTGCAAACCAACCCTCCCCACCAGGAATTGAGCTTGTGGAGGGTATTTTAATGGAGACCTTTAATGCCTCAGTCGGATAGAGTGCCTGATGAGGGAATCTCAGCTGTCATAGCTGGCTTATTAGTTTAAAATAAGTGAGGGTGAATTAATGAAGAAATAAATGAGTGAAAGAGAGGATGGACAAGTGAATGAATGAATGCATTTCTGAAAAAGGCATTATTAAGTGCTCACCTGTGTCAAGTATTGTGCCAGTTGCCTTCATAAACATTGCCATATTTACTCTTCACCACAATTGAGATGGGATGGTTATCTTGTTTTTGTAGACAGAAAAATAAAAACAGGGCTCAGAGAATTCAGGTCATTTAACTTCTCTGGATGCAGTTTTCCTGTCTGTGAAATGGATAACAGTAGGGCTTAGTGGGTTGTTGGGAGGATGGTTGGTATGATACACATGAAGCAGTCAGCATAGTCCTGGTGCAGAAAAGTGCTTGAGAACTTTCTTTCCATTTCTTTACTTTTTCTAGAGATAGGATCTTGCTCTGTCACCAAAGGTGGAGTATGGTGGTATGATCATAGCTTACTGTAAGCTTGAATTCCTGAGGACTCAAGTGATCCTCTCAACACAGCCTCCCAAGTAGCTGGGACTACAGGCATGCACCACCAAGTTCACTAATTTTTCTATTTTTTGTAGATATGGGGGTCTCACTATGTTGCCTAGGCTGGTCTTAAACTCATAGCCTGAAAGGATCCTCTCAGCTCTCACAGTGCTAGGATTACAGGTGTGAGCCATTGTGCTTGGCTTCTGCCCATTATTTTTATGGTTTGCACCTGCATGGCTCATAAGTGGCCTGGCCAGAATTTGAACCTACCACCTTCTATCATCCCACTGCACAATTTCTGCCTCTTCATGCTGCCTGCCTTTGGGAGATTAGGTGAGGGAAGGGGTCTTGGCTATATCTTTCTGGCCTTGGCACTTGGTCCCTGAGCCACCTCTATCTTCTCCCTGCCCTTAATCTTGGCTGTGGTTCAGCAGCTCGGCTGGTTGCAGCCCTGGGACTCAGATGCTCCCTCTTTGGATCCCCTACCCAGAGGATGAGGTTAGAATACAACTCCTGTGGTCTGGGCTCACTAATTTCATTTTCTGTGTCTGGAGTAATAGGGCCTCACGAACTCATTATGTTAATTTAAATTCAAATAATAACCAGCTGAGCGTGTGACTCTGCAATTGGGGCAGAGGTCATGCTCTGAGCAAACGCTAGCTGCCCCAGCTGGGAGAATGGCTTGACGGAGCTGGCAGCGGCCTCCTGCTCCAGGAGCTCAGGGTCAGTCAGCTGTGACCAGGCAGAGGCTGATGCTGACCCTAATCCAACCTGGGCAGATCCTGAGAGTTCATCCCCAGCACCTGTCCCTCATTGAGCCAACTAGTAGAGCAGAACCAGGGGGTGGGTCCGGGTGGACGGCGGCTTCCATGAATCATTCACATCATGCTCTTGTGCCAAGGCATGGACGTTAGTTTCAAAAGGGGAACAAGTCTGGCCCTAATTTTTGTTTATATCTGGCACTGAGGGGTCAGGTGGGGGTGTGTGACATTATCAAAGGGGTCAGTGTTCCCAAACAGGACAGCACCACTTTCTAGCAGGTACAGGTCCTCTGTGGAAGGGCTTGAGTGGTTGAAGAGCTGTGAGTGGTTGTCACCAAATGCTCTGGATGCTGAGATGATGAGCAAGGCCCGCAGGAGGGCACCCCACACTCTGCTCTTACTGATTCCTGCCCTTCAGCTTCAGGATGTGCGCTGAATCCTTGGTTCTCCCAAAGACCTTTCTTCTTAGGGGGTAGCATTTGCACTTTCCTGTGTCAAGAGACTGAGGCCTGGCCTATGCTGTCTGTCCTCCAGTTCCACAAATACCTCTGGGCCAGGCTGTGTCCTAGTGCTTCCCAGAGCACTGGCTCTTTGCACGGTGCTCTCCCAGTGTGGGCAGAGCTCAGCGTGGTGTTTTCCAAAACAAGATTTTTTTTTTTTTTTTAAGAGAGTCTCACTTTGTCACCCTGGGTAGAGTACCATGGTGTCACATCTCACAGCAACTGCCAGCTCTTGGGCTTAGGAGATTCTCTTGCCTCAGCCTCCCCAGTAGCTGGGACTACAGGCACCTGCCACAATGCCTGGCTATTTTGTTGTTTTTTTTAAGAGAGAGTCTCACTTTGTCACCCTGGGTAAGAGTGCTGTGGCATCACATCTCACAGCAACCTCCAGCTCTTGGGCTTAGGAGATTTTCTTGCCTCAGCCTCCTGAGTAGCGGGGACTACAGGTTCCCACCACAACACCTGGCTATTTTTTTTTTGTTGTTGTAGTTTGGCCAGGGCCGAGTTTGAACCCACTACCCTCAGTATATGGGGCCAGCACCCTACTCACTGAGCCAGAGGTGCCGCCTTAAAACAAGATTTTAATAGTATATTAAGACAAAGAAATGGCTCAAGGATGATTGAAGTTTATTCCTTCCTATAGGATTTCTCAGAGCCTTTATTGGCTACTGAGCAGTGTGAGTCTCTGAGAAGTGTAGAATGGGATATTTCCTAGCCACATAGATCTTTTCCTAGGAGCCTTTCCAGGAGACAGAACTCTGCTTCAGTTTCAGAAATCCTGGCCGAAAGGAGCCCAAGAGCCTACCTCCCAGTTTCCTGCCTCATAGGTATGGTTTCTGCTGGTGAGAAGGGTGGCAGGCAGGCTGTCTTCCTTCAGGACACAGTCTGCTCTTGCCCTTCTCTGCCCAGTGCATCCCCCTGGCCCACCGGGGAAAGTCCAGCCCCTTCTCACTGCCCTTCGAGGCCCTCCAGAAATGTTCATTCCTTGCCCTTGCATAAAACCCTGTGGGCTCCCATATCCCAGGCAAGCCAGATGTTCCTGCTCTTTCAGGTTGCTGTCCTCTGCTCCTGCAGGGCCCAGGCCTGTGAGGCATTCCCCACTGCCCCTTGTCATGTCCCATGCAGAGTTCAGTTTCACCTGAGCTGCTTCCCCTTCCAGGAAGCCTTCCTGATTGCCCTCTGATATGTCTCTTTATACCATTGCTTCCCCACATTTGTATCAAACCAAAAGCACCTTCCAGGCCAAAAGCATATTATTTCTCAACAAAGATGTGGGTCCCTGGAGAACAGTGCTGTCTGGTTAACTGCAGGGTCCCTGCCACCCAGGGAGGGTAGGTGCTCAGTAGTCACTGAAATTGAAAAGTGTTTCATCTTGGGCTTGCCTGACTAGTGCTGTGGCTTCAAGCAAACTAACCAAAGGCACCTTTGGAGCCCAGGAGGTGGGGTCTGTGTGGCCATGGAAAAGGGGCCGGTATTGTCTTCTTCCCAAGGCTGCTTAGATTTGAGGCGGTTCCTTCATGCCTAGCCCTTCTCCTTACCCCATATGTGAAGTTTGGTTCCATCAGCTCTCTGCCTCTGCCCCAGGACCACCTGTGCAGACCACTACTGTGAGCCAGGTCCGTCCCTGAGGACATGTGATGGCTTCCCTGACCTACTCTGCTGTGTCCCAGCCTGGCCCTTCCACTTTCAGCTTACCTTGCAGACACTCACTGGTACCACCCCCGGGGAGGATGGCTGCTTGCTCCAGATGTCAGAACCTTCCTGCCCCAGCCTTTGCTGCCCCGCTGCTCACATCCCTGCAGCTCCCCTCAGCCTTTCTGATACTGCCTGGCCCTGACCACCCCACAGCCCCGCCCTGTGCTTGGAAGCTTTTCTGGAGCGATTGCTTGGTTTCCTCTGAGCTTCCCTTCTTGGGACTGCAGGACACACACAGTATCGAACTCCACCTGGTCTCAGGCTGGTGGCTCTTTATTAGCAAAAGGGCCAAGACTGCTTGTGACAAGGCAGATATACGAGGGCATGACCTTCTACACATATGCCATGTGGCATTCTGGACCAGGTACCTCCCCAGCCCCGTGAGGGGCATTGTCATCTCCATGCTACTGATGAGCAAACAGAGGTGCCAGGAGGTTGTGGGGCTGCCCAAGTGCACAGAAGTCAGGAACAAGGCCGTGAGAGCCCAGGAGGGCTGCTCATTCTCTCACAAGGGCTGGGCTGCTGCCAGAGTCCTGATGAACTGAGTGGTGCAAAGGTGCCCACCAGTGAGGTGGCATCTCTCTGGCAATCAGAACGGCCCTCGTTAGGGTTTCAGATGCAGCATTTTGGGTGAGTGGGCGTGTGTGTAGGGGGTTACTGATATGAGTCATGACACTTGCCCAGGAATCGGACTTATGAGGAGTGTGGAATCTGTCATTCACTGGCTGTGTGACATCTGGGCCTCCATTTCTTTACATGGACTCCTTTCTCTGTCCCCAGAAAAAGTACTGGCCACACTTTCCTCAGCCTGCCAACAATGTGGTGCACCCAGCTGTTGAGTGGGAAAATCATCTTCTGCAGTTGGCTCAGAGCCCCCACTTTTTTCTAGTCATGATGGCTAATCCTAAATTAGCCTTTTGCTTGGTATGAGTCGAGAGCACCCGCTGGGAGTCTTGGAGTCGACTTTAGGCTCTGCTTGAACTTGCTGCGTGACCTTGGGTGGGCCTCTTCTCACTCTGGGCCTCAGGCATCCATCCTCATGAGGAGTTATCGGACATGCCGTGTGCGAGGTCCACCTGCCCCAGCAGGTCTCAATCCAGTCAATCCCAGGGTCTCAATCCCTAGGCAGAGACTACTGGCCTGCAGTGGTGGTCTGTCAGGCCTGGGTAGGAGGAGGCCTCCCATGTCCCTGGAGGCAGCTACCCTTGCTTGGCTGCTTCCGAGAATGGTGAGGATGGGGCTCAGACGCTTGGGCAGCAGGGCCTTGGGGTCCTGGCTCATCAGCTAAGCAGGTAATTATGTGTATGCTTTGTTCCCGCACAAAAGAGCTCTCAGAGAACTTCCGAGAGGCTCTGCTTCCTGGCTGATTTGATTTTTTTTCAGAACTGGAGTGTGAAAGTCAAGCTGAATCTGCCTAATTGTGCCTGCTAAGGCTATTCAGAGAGACTGCTCTTGGAAAGAAATCAGGACAATTAGCTCTTGGCTGTGGGGAGGGGAGCCAGCTTGTGATGGTGAATGTCAGCCTGTTCCTGGGAGAACCAAAGGGCAGAGCTGGGCAGAGAGAGGGGGCATCTGCGGCTGCCTCTTGGGCTGGACCTGAGCCCCTCATCTGCTCTGGGTATCAGATCTAGCTGTGGGTGTCGGCTCCAGGTGTGGGTGTGGGTTCCAGGTGTGGATGTCAGCTCCAGGTGTGGCAGCTCCAGCTGGGGTGTTGGTTCCAGGTGTGGGTGTCAGCTCCAGCTGTGGATATTGACTCCAGGTGTGGCTATCAGCGCCAAGTGTGTCAGTTCCAGCTGGGGGTGTTGGGCTCAGATGTGAGTATCAACTCCGGGTGTGGGTATTGGGCTCAGGTTTCGGTGTCTGGCACCTGGGCTGGAGTAGAAGCTGGGCCCAAGACAGCGTGCTCAGGGGTATTCACCGCAGCGCTTTTGGGCTTTGCTGTGTGATTTGGGGTGAGTCACGCAGCCCCTGCAGCCTTAGTTTCCCTGAGTCTGCAAAACAAGTGCTGCACAAAACAAGCAGATGGAGCCCACACATCATAGGGAGAGGCAGGTGGGAGCTGTGGGGTCCCGAGCAGATGGTGCTGGAAGGACCTAAAGAGAGAAATCCTGTAGCCAAGTTCAGAGCCTGGTTTTCTGGCCAGTTAGTGGCTGTGCCCTGCCGCCCCCCGCCCCTGGCCACCTGAGCTTCTCTTCTCTTCCATCTCCTGTGTTTTTGTCTGGACAAGAGGAAGATGTTTCTAATTCTAATATAAGTGCCTCATTGAACTTCCATTTCAGAGGGTTGGACGCTCACCTCTCAGCCTTGCCTGTGGTATTCTGGACAATCCTCAGCTTCATGGAATCATCTTCCTAACTCTAACATGCTCTAAGGGTACCAAGTAGGTCAGTGGTTCTCAGCCTTCCTAAGGCCGCGACCCTTTAATACAGTTCCTCATGTTGTGGCGACCCCCAACCATAAAATTATTTTCGTTGCTACTTCATAAAGACTCATAACTGGGGCGGCGCCTGTGGCTCAGTGAGTAGGGCGCCAGCCCCATATACCGAGGGTGGCGGGTTCAAACCCGGCCCCGGCCAAACTGCAACAAAAAATAGCCAGGCATTGTGGTGGGTGCCTGTATTCCCATCTACTCCAGAGGCTGAGGTAAGAGAATCGCTTAAGCCTCGGAGTTGGAGGTTGCTGTGAGCTGTGTGATGCCACGGCACTCTACCTAGGGCAATAAAGTGAGACTCTGTCTCTTAAAAAAAAACAAAAAACTCATAACTGTAATTTTGCTACTGTTATGAATCGTAATGTAAATATCTGTTATGCAGGATATATTTTCATTGTTACAAAGGAGTAGCGACCCACAGGTTGAGAATCACTAAAGTAGGTGATAAAATCCTGTTGTCCTTACCGTGGCATCAGGAAATTAGGGTCCCATGAGTTCATTTCCCTCTAACCAAAATGTGTAGGAGTGTGTGTGGCTTTTTGGGATTGATGTGTTTCTAAACAGAGTATGTGTTTTTTCTGCTTGTTTGGAATGTAGCCTCGGGTGTATAGTCCAGAAAAGTTTTGTATTTTAAGGAGAAGCTGCAGAGCTCCAGCTGTGGAGTTGGGTCCTGAACTGAATTTGGCCCCCCCTTCACCAGTTGTGTCTGATAATCACTTTATTCCTCAGTTTCCCTGTTTATAAGTAGAGACAGTGACCACATCTACTTTATACTTGTGTTATGAGGATTAAACTCATTAAAAAAATTTTTTTTTTCAGTTTTTGGCCAGGGCTAGGTTTGAACCCACCAACTCTGGTTTGGGGCCTGGCACCTTCTCCTTGAGCCACAGGCACCACCCTTATTTTTCTTATTAAATAACTGTATACAATGATGCATTTATGGGGTTCAGGGTACTGCTTCGATATACAATGTGAAATGCTTACATTGAACTAAGTAACACATCCATCACAATTATACTCTTTTCTAAATAGTTTTGAAATGTACCATTGCGTCATGCACATTAGGTGAGGTCCCCCGAATACCCTCTCTCCTCCCACCTTCCCCCTCCCCTCCCCTCTGTCTCCTCTTCCCTTTTACTTCTCGACTATAGTTATGTTTTACCGTTCATATGAACGTGTAGGTGATTATATATCGATGTCATAGTAGTACTGAGTACATTGGATACTTTTTAAAAATCTCATTAATATATTCCAAAGACTCAGAACAAAAACTGGCACATACTTAGTATGTGCTCAATAAATGTTAGCATCACCCTCATCATTACTATTGTGTGGTGGCTCGGGGACACACTGACACACTATAAAATCCAGACAAGCTAGCAGGTGATGTGGGATGGGCCCATCCTTGTGTGGCTGGAAGGAGCACACCAGGGCCTCCCCCCGGCCCCCACAAGGTGGCCAGACTGGTGTCCACTTAGACTGGTCTATGTTTGAGCCACGTTATTTGCTGAATAGTTGGAATACCACTCTGGCCAGAGAGAGGGAAACCTCAGGGCTACTTACACATGCTACAAGTGCAGGGACCAAGGAACGGATGTGGGTGCAGCCCAAGAACCCTGCCCTGGAGGCAATCCAGGGCCCCCACTGCCACTCCCCTGGTCCTACTGTCTGCCTGGGATGTGAAGCTGCTAAGACGGGCTCAGGTTTTTCAGCCAGGTATAGGGGCACTGGCTGCTACAGGCCTCATTTGGCCTCATCCTGTGCTTTGGCTGCCCCTTGAATAAAGAGTTTGAGTTCTGCCACGCAGAAGAGCCCCCACTTCCCTCTTTAGTTATCCTAATTTCAACAGTGGCAGGGCATTTGGGAGCTCCGTCAGATTTGTTTTCCTTTGGGCACTTTCACTGAGTCCTCTGGTTTGGAATTTGTAGCTGGGAAGGGACGGAGGGAGAGACGTGTGGAGCCTTCCCAGTGTGTGGCCCTGTAGCTGGGTGCCCTGGAAGAAGGCAGAGCTAAGCGGAGCCAGTGGGTGCAGACGTGATGCAGCGACCAGCTGTTTCCAAGGCTCCAGCCACTGATCTGGTCTCAAGGGAGATGACAAATATTGTCAAGACTACGGGACATAATGGCTGCAAACAAGTTCTGTAAAGGTAACGTGCCCACAGGTATTCATCATCCTCACCACTGTCATCCTCTCCTGGGGGCCCAGCTGATGAACCAGCCAAAATCCCTCGAGGGAGGATGCCAAGGAGACCTGGACGCTGCTTCACGACTGGAAGAATTATTCTGGAGAAGATACGTTTGGTTCCCTTGAATAAATGTTGGGGTCTAGGATGTGTCAGCCTGTCATGACTCTGGTGCCCCTCCCCCTCTGCTGAGGCATGGGGTGGGCAGGGAAGTGGCCGGGGGCTCAGTGTGCAGAAGCCCAAGAGGGGTCTTGGGACAGAAAGGCAGTGATAGCCACTCCCTGAGGGAGCATCACCGGCACAGTGGCAGTTTGCTAGGTCATAGGGGATGCTCTGGAAAGCCCTTCTGCCCCAAGGTTAGGCTGAGTTTGGCAGAGCAGATGGAGCCCAGCTCTGGCCACCCGCGGGGACCACATGGTCTCTTCCTAATGCCTTTTCAGTAGAGCCTCAAAGGCGACAAGCCCCATTTCCTGAGCAGAGCTGAATAGTCATTTCACACTTCATCTAATTGATTAAAATGATTCCTCTAAGTTAGCAGGGCCTCCCAGAGCCCAGTAGGAGCAGTGACATCCGGAGAGCAGACAGGGCTGCAGGGGCCGGGGTGGGGGGGTTTCTGACAGCGCTTCTCCCAGGCCCTACTCTCCACCAGTCCCTCCTGCCCTTTGGTCAGCCTGCACCTTACGGCAGCCAGCTGACTCCTAAGTGGCCTTTGTGCCCTTTCCCAGACACCTGGGCACCTAATTGGACTTCTCTCAGAGCTACAGCAGGTCAGTGGCACTGGGTGCTGAGTGCTGCCTCCTCTTAGCATCACTGACACCTACCCTGCTGCTTGACTACAAATCCCTGCTTTTTCTTTTTTTTTTTTAAACAGAGCCTCAAGCTTTCACCCTGGATAGAGTGCTGTGACATCACAGCTCACAGCAACCTCCAATTCCTGGGCTCAAGCGAGTCTCCTGCCTCTGCCTCCCAAGTAGCTGGGACT
>CAUYON010080082.1:0-25028 GCA_963573935.1 Arctocebus calabarensis
ATAATGGAGAAATTGCCAGGAAGGCTATGTTAATCAGTTTGATGAAAATAGTTAAGATTGTATATGAAACCAGCACATTGTACCCCCTTGATTACACTATTGTACACAGCTATGATTTAATGATAAAGATAATAAAAAAAAAATCCCTGTTTGCAGATGACATGATCTTATACCTGGAGAAACTCAAAGACTCTACAAGAAAATCTATTAGAACTGATAAACAAAAGTAATAAAGTTGCAGGACAGAAAATCAACATAAAAAATCAGTAGCATTTCTATATATCAATAGTAAACAATCTGAAAAATAAAGAAACCTATCCCATTTATTAAGACAATATCTAAAAATAAACTAAAATACCTAGAAATGTACTTAAGCCAAGATGTGATAGATTTCTATAATGAAAATTATAAAACATAGATGAAAGAAATTGAAGAGGACACAAAAAATGGAAAGATATTTTGTGCTGATGGATTAGAAGAATCAAAATTGTTAAAATGTTCCTACTACTAAAAGCAATATATAGATTCAATTCAATTCCCATAAAAATACCAGTAACATGGGCAGTGCCTGTGGCTCGAAGGAGTAGGGCGCCAGCCCCATATACCAAATGTGGCAGGTTCACCAGCCAAAAAAAAAAAAAAAAAAAAACCTGAAAAAAAAATACCAATAACATTCTTCACAGAAATAGAAACAAAAATCCTAAAATTTATATGGA
This sequence comes from Arctocebus calabarensis, assembly GCA_963573935.1. Lineage (NCBI taxonomy): Eukaryota > Metazoa > Chordata > Mammalia > Primates > Lorisidae > Arctocebus > Arctocebus calabarensis. Next base: position 717 of record CAUYON010080082.1, read on the forward strand.
CCCACAAAAGACCCAGAATAACCAAAGCCATCCTAAGCAAAAAGAACAAAACTGGAAGAATCATATTACCTGACTTCAAATTATACTATAGAGCTATAGACACCAAAACAGCATGGTTATATGCCATAAAAGTAGACACTTAGACCAATGGAACATAAGAGGGAATGTAGCAATAAACTCACACATTTACAGTTCACTTATCATCTACAAAGGTATGAATAGCATACTGTGGGGAAAGGAGAGTCTCTGATAAATGATGCTAAGAAAACTGGACATCCATATGGAGATGAATGAAACTAGATCCTTATCTCTTCCTATACATAAAAATTAAATAAAAATGAATTAAAGACTTAAATCAGAGACCTGAAACTATGAAACCACTGAAAGAAAACATTAAGTAAATGCTTCAGGACATTGATCTCAGCATGGACTTCCTGAGTAATACCACCAAAGCATAGGCAGCCAAAGCAAACTGGGAACTGAGGGAAGAATGGGGACCAAAGCCCCCATTATTGGCAAGGAAAAACACCCCCCCCCCAAAAAAAGGGAAAAACAGAGAAATAAGCTGAGCAAGGTAGAATAAATGTAGTTTAGATAGTTTACTTTTGAACCAGCAGTGAAATTATGTATCACAGCAGTTCCTGCTTCTACTAGAAGTCTGGCCTATAGGGGATACAGCTTGAAAAGTGTGTATCAGAGTATTTACAGAGCCCTGTGTCAGAGGAAGAAGAAGTAATGGAAGGAATCTGTGTGCAAGGCTTGGGAGGGGGGACCATCAACCAGGCCATCCCCTGCCCAGTCAATGGTCAAAGCAATTGTGAGGATTTGTATTATGGCCAGGGCAGAGATTAAGGGAACAGCTCAAGTCCTGAAATATGGGCAGGGGGGCTTGGAACCTTAATCACAGAGGAAGATGCCTCTGGGTGGAGATCAAAGGAAAATTCTGTCCCACTGATTTTTCAGAGGAGCCAGATGCCATCGGGGCATCTGCTCCACAGAGAAACCTCCTCCAAGGAATCTGTGCATGTGACCATAGACAAGAGGCTGCTCCCACACAAGGCTCAGGTTTCAGATTTCTCAAGGCTGCTCAGACCCTTAAAGTTAATGATTATAGATAGAATAAGAACTAACATGCTTACTTAGAGAAACGGCTGGCGTTTTTTGTTCCCTTCCTCAGTTTACCCTCTGGGCTAAATGAGATAATAGCCTTCATAAAAGCTGAGTGGAACACTCAGGGCTATTCTCTGGAACCCCACAAGCTAGCGGTGGTCCTCTGTGTTCCCACCTTTTAAAATTCTATTCTATGTGTCCTGTCTTATCTCTCACTGCTTTTAATTTTATTTTTCTTCAGTTAATTGCTGCCACAGGTCTTATAGGACCCTGCCCCTGGGGCAGGACCCCAACAGGGAACATTTCAAGCTAGAAGGCTTCTGCACAGCAAAAGAAACAATCAACAAAGTGACAAGACAACTTACAGAATGGGAGAAATATATGAAAACTACCCATCTGATGATGGGTTAATAAATAGAATATGTAAGGAACTCCAACTCTACAGGAAAAAATCAAATAATCTGATTAAAAGCATGGGTAAAGCATTTGAATATGCATTTATCAAAAAAGGACTCACAAATTGCCAACATTTTATCTATATAAAAAAATGTTCAACATCATTAGCCATCTGAGAAATTCAAATCAAAACTACAATGAGATGTCCTCTCACCCAAGCTAAAATGACTTTATCAAAAAGACAGGCAATAATGAATGCTAGTGAGGATGTGGAGAAAGGGTAACTTTCATACACTGTTGGTGGTAAGGTAAATAATTGCAACCACTAAGTAAAACAGTACTTATTTTCCTCACAAAAACAAAAAAATAGAACTATTATATTACCCAGCAATCTCCCTGCTGGGTAGATATCCAAAGGAGGGGAATTCAGTGTATTAAAAAGATATTCGCACTTTATTGTAGCACTATTTACAATAGCTTAGATTTGGAATCAACCTAAGTGTTCATCAGTGGATGAATGGAGGAAGAAATTATGGTACATATACACAATGGAATACTATACAGCCCAAAAGAATGAAATTGTGCCATTTGCAACAACATGGATGGTGCTGGAGAAGAGTATGTTAAATGAAATAAGTCAAGTATGGAAAGACACATCTTGCATGTTCTTATTCATATGTAGAAACCAAAAATATTAAAAACATTTGATCTCATGGAGACAAAGACTTGAATGATAGGTATTAGACGCTAGGAAGAGTAGCAGTGTGGGGTGGTTGAATAAGGATGGTTAATGGATGAAAAAAGATAGTTAGAATGAGCAATATTTGATAGAGCAACAAAGTGACTATAACCAGCAGAAAGTTAAATTATTGTTAAAATAACTAAAAGAGTAGAATTGGAATGTTCACAAAGAAAAGTAACACAAAGAAATGATAAATATCTGAGGTTATGGATACCCCAATTACCCTGATTTGATTAATTCACATTATATGACTGTATCAAAATATAACATACTTTATAAAAATATACAATTATTAAGTACCAAAAATAACTTTTTTAAATAAGCAAAACACAATAGATATTGGCATAGATGCACTGAAAAGAGACTGCTTATACACTGTTGGTGGGAATGTAAACTAATACAACCTCTACGGAAAACAGTAAGGAGATTTCTCAAAGAAATAAAGGCAGATTTATTGTCCAATCCAGCAATCCCACCACTAGATATCTCAGAAAAATAAGTCATTTTACAAAAAAGGCATCTGGGGTGGCACCTGTGGCTTAAAGGAGTAGGGCGTTGGCCCCATATACCGGAAACGGCAGGTTCAAACCCAGCCCTGGCCAAAGATGGCAAAAAGAAAAAAGTCATCTGAATCTGAATGTTTATTGCAACATCATTAACAAGTACACAGATATGAATCAATCTAAGTGCTCATTGACTGATGAGTGGGTAAAAAAAAAAAAGGTGTAAATATACACCATACTACTGAGCCATAAAAAGGAAAAAAATAATGTCTTTTGCAGTAACTTGGGTGGAGCTGAAGACCATTATCTTGAGTGAAATATCTCAGGAATGGAAAAATAAATTCCACATGTCTAAAGTGAGAGCTAAATGAGGGATATATATGATCATAATGTGGTATAATGGGCACTGAAACTAATAAGGAGGGAGATTGGGAGGAGAGTGAAAGATAAAAATATACCTTTCAGTACAATGTACACTATTCTGGTGATATATACACTAAAAGCCCCTTTTCAGCATTACATAATTTATCCATGTAACAAAATAATTTATACCCTCTAAATATACTGAAATTAAACAGAAGCTAAATATATTTTGATAAACCAAAATTTCTAAATTAAAAATATAACAATATAAAAATACTATATATTCATTGTAGGACGTTTTTTGAAGTAAAAATACTTTTTATAACATTACAAAAAGAAAAGAATACATAAGCATTCATAGATAAAAGGACATATCTACAGATTACTCTCAAACGGCTTAGAAAAATGTGGGGTGGGGTATGCGTATAGATGAGAGAGAAAAAGAAAGGGAAAGGAAAGGGGGAATAGAAACGTAAAATATTAACAATTGAGGTATGAGGGTAAATTGGAGTTCTTGCAAATCTTCTGCAAGTTTAAAATTATTTCAAAATAAAAATATGGATCATCCCTAAAAGCAATGTGAGCTCTGGAAGCCAACTTAGGTACAATCTTGGCTCCATTGTAAATGTGTGATCACAGAAAAGTTATATAATCACTGAATTCATGTCTGAATTCAAGGCTTTTACTTGTAAATAGGTGTTCTAATTAAATCTCCACAGCTCCTAAGGCCATGGTAAAGATAAGATGATATGATACATATTTTATATGTTGAAGAGTGTCTTGAATAAGAAAACACTCTATAAAAGTTAACACTCATTAATGTTTTGGATTTGTTGTTTTCAAAGTATATCATTCTCTAGACATTTCCAGTTCTAAATACTTGGATATATTCAGGTCACTGGGATATCAGACTCTGTGTTTTGGGGACAGATATTTGTCAATAAAAGGAAGCTTTTTTCTGGAATATAATAACTAACCCCAGTATTTCTGACAACAGTGTCTAGCCTCTTACCATTCCATTTAGCTGCCAATGATTTCTGGGGCTAGACCAACACATCTTCATATTAATTATCTAGTATATACTGAGGTTTCTGGACTTGTTTATAAGCTATGTTGCATAGATAAAATTTAATTACTTTTTACTCTTCCTTCTGACCTGCATAATGTATCACAATAACAGTATCTACCATTTGTTGAGAGCCTACAGTATACCTACCATACATACAACCCTGGTGAATAGATTTTAAATCTATCTTTATTTTATAAGTGAATACATAGGCTCAGAGTGGTAGAGAGAGTTTCCAGAGTCACTAAGCCAGTGAAATGTGACACATGGAATAGATCACTGCAATTTGGTTCCACTAATATATATTATCATTCTACATCATCTTCCCAACTAATTATATGTCATATGTCACTTAATAACAAGGATATGTTCTGAGAAATGCATCATTAGGTGATTACATAGGGTGTACTTACATAAACCTAGAAAGTATAGCCTACCACACACCTGGGCCATATATACTACAGCCTATTGCTCCTAGGCTATAAACCTGTGCAGCATGTTACTCGGGCATATGGGGCCAGCACCCTACTCTTTGGATCCACAGGCGCCGCCCTACCTGTTGCCTTTTTAACCTGGGAAGAGGATTTACCTTGAAACATTTCTAGGAGCCTCTAGAAACAAGTTAAACATGATTGTTTTAGAAAGTGTACACTAAAAAGTCAGAACAGTGATGAGACTCAATAAAATTTTAAAAAATAGAACTAAACTGGATAGTTTAGAGTTGTTTACATAGATGGTAAAGCTATAAAAAGCAGTAAGGAAGATACACTAAACAATTATAAGGATGGTAGATAACCTCTAGAGAGGAGACACAAGGTTGTGGTCAGGGAGGGGGACGTAGTGAGAACTGAGGTTTTAATAATATTTGATTTCATTCTTTTGAATGGTCTTAACATAAGTGTTAATTTTATAATTATCCATTATTAAACTACCTGTATGTGTTTTATGCACTTGAATTTATGTATGATTTATTTGAAAAGTAAAATGAGCAAAAAAGAAAAAAGGAAAAAGAAAGGGAGCAACTGGCACTAGGTCAGAGAAACACCAAGATTTGAAAATAGGTATTAACATGGCTATGTGACAAATAACATCAGTCAGAAGAAGGATGACTGGTCATTCATGGAAGTAAACACTGACAGTGCCTATACTACTGTAGGGGTAAAAAAAGTCTCTACTAGTTTACTATTTTGGGTCCCATTTTCAAAGCATAACCTAGTGTGACAGTGTGAGATGGATATATTAAGTGATATTAGCCTCATATCATTAACAAAGGTGCCTATGCAAGATGTCAGCTCTCTACCTATCTTCTGATACCTGAATTACCATAATCTGTTTATTTTCACTCTGTAGCAACTGTGTATCAGAAATTATCCCCCTTTCAGGTACACATATAACACATAACATACACACACACCTAATCACATCAGTGCATTGATGTTTTCAGGGGATATTGTGGTTGACTCCCCAACATCCATTCCATCTCTTGTTCACCTAAACTAGCCATGGAAATTCCAATAGCCTTGACAATCACTGGTATAGGATTTGTCATGTGACCAAATTCAGTCTCATATATTAGGGTTGATGGTGGGGATATTTTCTAGGGAGTACAATGTCATATTTTCTGTCTCTTTGAAAATGAACATGGGAAGATATTTTTTCCTTTTTTTTTTTTTAAGAGACAGTCTTACCCCATTGCCCTTGGTAGAGTGCCATGGTGTCACAGATCACAGCAACCTCCACTCCTGAGCTTGGGCAATTCTCTTGCCTCAGCCTCCTGAGTAGCTGGAACTACAGGTGCCCACCACAACACCCAGCTATTTTTTTGTTGCATTTTGGCTGGGGTCAGATTCGAACCCACCACCCTTGGTATAATGGCCGGCGCCCACCCACTGAGCAATAGACACCTCCAGAGAAGATATTTTTTCTTTCTAAAGTGCAAATATTACCATGCCTTGATGGGAGGCCTAGAACTGCTACCACCATCTTGGGACCAGTATGATGATGATTTAGCATTAAGAATGGCAGAGAAAAGAGAGGGAAAGAATCTGAATTTTTAAAATAATTAGATATACAAGAAATAATTTAAATTAGACACTTTTAGATATCTAAACATTTTATTAGATATAATTAAGGTATATAACATGATGTTATGGGATACATATGAATAGTAAAAATGTTACTAGAGTGAAGTAAATTAACATATTCAATATCTCACATAGATATCCTTTTTTTGTGTCAAGGGCAGTTAAAATCTACTCATTTCACATGAATCTCACATACAGTACAATTTTCTTACAGTCCTCATGTTGTGCCTTAGACCAACAGACTTGTTCATCTTATACTCTGTTACTTTATGTCCTTTAATCTATAGTTCCACATTCCCTCCCTTCTCCCCCACACCACTTCTCCCTGTAACCATTGTTTTGTTTTTTATCTCTGTATAATTGATTTTTTAAATTCCACATGTAAGTGAGATCATGAAATATTTGTCTTTCTGTGTCAGGCTTATTTTACTTAGCATATTTCTCTAAAGATATAAAATGGCATTCTACAAATATGTAGAAGGTGCTAAGGGGAACAGATAAAAAGAACGGATAATTGGAGCTGTAGGTGAAAAGGGAGTTGGGTTGAGAGAAGGTATCTTTTGTTCAGTTTCATTTTTTTTATGTTTTAAGATAAGAAAAATAACTCTGTTTGCTAACTGGAATAATATAGTAGGAGGAGTAAAATTTATGAGCTGTTGTTTGTGTTGTGAAGTTATGAATTTTCTTTCTGATTAAACCAGTCTAGATAAGAATTTTCTGTGACTTGCAGCCAAGAGAATTTTCACTGACAGAGTGAGCTATGTTTTGGTATGTCTAAGACTTTTCCTTTTTATCCCTTTTGTCTAGGCATAATTTTTTATAGTACCCTCTTGATTCTCAAAAGTGTCCTGGTTTCGATGATGAATTACATGATTAAGATAATTTTATTGTATTAGTTAGAAACACTGCTTCCGAAACCATAAAACCTATATTCCAATCTGGGCCTACCACTTTTTAGATGTCGTCTCTAACAAATTAGTTTACTTCTGTACCTCAGTTTCTTCATATTAATTATGAATGGAGTTAATAATGGCATTTTTCTCATTGCATTTTGCTGATCAAATGATTTAAACATATAAAGAGCTTACAAAAGGCTTGTCACCACTTTATACCCATTAGGATGATTACACATATAATAATGTTTAAAAACATAAAATAATAACTGTTGGTGAGGATGTAGAGAAATTACAACCCTTGTGAACTACTGAGAGGAATGGAAAATGGCAAGACTATTGTGGACAATAGTATAGTGGTTCCTCAAAACTATGAAGTAGAATTACCATATAACCCAGCAACACTTCTAAGTATATACCCAAAGATGAAAGCAGAGGCTCAAATAGGTGATTGTAACCCAATGTTTATAGCAGCATTATTCACAATAGCAAAAAAAAATCCAAATGTCCAAATGTCTATGGATGAATGGATAAACAAAACATGGTTTACACATACAAAAGAAATACTATTCAGTCTTAAAAAGGAATGAAATTCCCATACATGCTACAACAAGGATGAATGTTGAAAACATTATGCTAAATGAAAGAAGCCAGACACAAAAAGACAAATATTATATAACTCCACTTATATGAGGTACCAGAGTAGTCAAATAGAAACAGAAAGTAAAATAGTATTTATGGTGGGTTGGGGAAGGGATGATAGGTAATTATTCTTTAACAGACACAAAGTTTTTGTTTGTGATAATGAAAAGGTTCTGTGGATGTATATCAGTGACAGTTGTACATCACTGTACCTAATGTACAGTGAACTGTACAATTCACTAATGTACAATACATTAGTGAATGTACCTAATGTCACTGAACTGTACAATTACAAATGATTAAGAAGGTAAACTTCATATAATGTTATTTTGCTATAATATAACAGCTTGCCACATGGTAAGCATTCTATAAATACTAGGTACTATTTAATCTGTATGCCACATGATGCAAAATTCCTCTTTGTAATACAGAATGTAAACTATTACACATTTTGTCAGTTCACAAATATAACCTTAAATAAATTAATTAGCATTACACTAACGAAGTGAAACTACTGAACAAGGAAATAGGAAAATAGATCATGATCATTTAGCTAAGATACATGAGGAATTAAAATGTAAAGTTTAACTAAGGTAAAGACACTTTAATCAAGTTTAAGACACTTAATCAAGTTATAAAAAACTTAAATTAGTGTTAATGTGTAGACTATGTCAATATGTTTAGCAAGGTTACAAATCTCTTGTTGAAATAAAACTACATGATATTATCATGTAGCTCAGTAAAGGGTGTATACTATGTTGATGGAAATATGAGCAATTGGTTGACAAAATAAAGCATTCATTAATACTTGAGTGATGTGTATTCAAATTTTAGTAGGCAGGATTTTAAAAATGGTCTATATTTTCCCAACTCAATCCCTAAGACTGTGAATAAAATGAGGCATTACACCCATGATTATTTTAACTTCCATGGCAAAAGGGATTTTATAGGTGCAATTAAGGTTACTAAGTAGCAGACCTTATAATGGGACAATTATCCTGGATTATACAAAAGGACCTAATCTAACTATGTAAACTCTTCAAAAGCAGAAAGTTTTCTCAGACTAACTGCAGAAGGACAAGCAAGAGAGATGTGAAGCACAAGAATTTGATGCACCATTGCTTACTTGAAGGGATCACATGATGAAAAATGTGGGCAGTCTCTGAAACAGTGTTTTTCATCCTGTTATTTTACTGCCCACTTCAAACTATAGGTAAACTTCTGTGACACACTTAAATTATATTGATCAAAAAAAAAAAGAGTCAAAAGAAGAATAGACTTTCTTTGATTTATTTATTAAGACAAACAGAATACACTATCATAGCCATAAAACCCCCCCAAACTAAAACTATTTATTATAATTTGTAATAAAATAAAACAATTAAAATTCTTTTTTGTGTATTTCCCTGAACACTTTTTTTCTATTTCAGGTTAATCTGAGGATATGAACAACTAGATTATAATATTTGCATTTATTAGGTAAAGTCACTCTTGTAGTTGTGTCCCATACACAAAAGGTGTGCCATATACATTATGCCCATTAAGTAGAAATCCCTCCATCTCCCTTTTCCTTCCATCCTCCTTCCACCTACCCCCAACTTGAATTGAACTGAGTTTTTCTCTTTGTGAAAGTGTATTAGATCATCTACTTGCTTCACACTATTATTGAGTTCATTGGATATTTGCTTTTCCATTCTTGTGATACTTTACTAAGAAGAATGTGCTTCAACTCCATCCAGGTTAATACAAAAGACGTAAAGTCACCATCGTTTTTATGGCTGAATAGTTTTGCATAGTATACATATATACCACAGTTTGTTAATCCATTCCCAAGTTGATGGGCATTTAGGTTGTTCCACATATTGTCAATTGTAAACTGAGCTGTAATAAACAATCTAGTGCAAATGTCCTTATGATAAAATGATTTTTTTTTTCTTCTAGGTAGTTGCCTAGTAGTGGGATTGCAGGAGCAAATAGAAGGTCTAATTTGAGTTCTGAGATGATTCTCTATACCTCTTTTCATAGAAGCAGAATTAGTTTCCAGTCCCACCAATAGTGTAAAAGTGTTCTCTTCTTGTCTGCACCAGCATCTGAAACTTTGGGACTTTGTGATTTAGGCTACTCTCACTGGAGTTAGGTGATATCTTGGGGTGGTATTGATTTGCATTTCTCTGATGAATAGGGATGATGAGCATTTTCTTCGTGTTTGTTAGCCATTAATATGTCCTCCTCAGAGATGGTTCTGTTCATGTCTCTTGCTCAGTGATATAGATGGGATTGAATGCTCTTTTTCTGTTGATTAATTTGAATTCTCTGTAGATTCTAGTTATCAACCATTTGTCATATTTGTAACATGCAAATATCTTTTCCCATTCAGGTTGTCTATTTGCTTTAATTGTTATATCCTTAGCTGTACAGAAAATTTTCAGTTTAACTAAGTCCCATTTGTTGATTTTTGTTATTGTTGTGATTGCCATGAAAGTCTTCATCATAAAATCTTGCCCTAGGCTGACCTCCTCAAGAGTTTTTTCCACACTTTTTCTAGAATTTTTACCTTTTCATGTGTTATATTTTAATCTTTTATCCCTCTTGAGTCATTTTTTTGTAAGTGGTGAAAAGTGCAAGTCCAGTTTCAGTCTTCTACTTGTGGTTATCCAATTCTCCCAGCACAATTTATTGAATATGAATTCTTTTTTCCAGCATATGCTTTTGTTTGGTTTATCAAATTCAGATGCAATAAGAGACTGGTTTCATCTCTTTGTTTTCTATTTAGTTCCCTGAATCTATGTCTTTACTTTTGTGCCAATACCATGCAGTTTTGATCACTATGGACTTGTAATATAACCTAAAGTCTGATTATATTATAATCTGAAGAGTTGTGGCTTTGCTTTTTATTCTTAAAAATTGCCTAGACTATACAGAGTTTTTTCTGGTTCCATACAAAACAAAGAATTATTTTTTCCAGTTCTTCAAAGTATGATGTTCATATTTTAATGGGGATTGCAATCTGTAAATTGCTTTGTGTAGTATAGACATTTTAACAATGTTGATTTTTCCCAGCCAAGAGCATGGTATGTTCTTCCATTTGTTAATGTTTTCTGCTATTTCTTTTCTTAGGGTTTCATAGTTCTCTTTGAAGAGATCCTTCTCCTCTTTTGTTATGTATATTCCCAAGTATTTCATTTTCTATAAAGCTACTGTAAAAGGAAGTGTGTCTTATTTGATTCTTAGCTTGGCTGTAATTGGTGTATGCAAAGGCTACTGATTTGTGAACATTGATTTTATACCCTGAGATGTTACTGTATTTGTTGATCAATTCCAGGATTCTTATGGTTAAGTCTCTGAGGTTTTCTAAGTATAAGATCATATCATTGGCAAAGAGCAAGAGATGGACTTCCTCTGCCCCCATTTGGATGCCCTTTACATCATTCTCTTGCCTGATTACATTGGGTAGAACTTCCAAAACTATGTTGAACAGTAGTGGCAATAGAAGACATCTTTGGTTCGGTCCAGTTCTAACTGGAAAAGCTTTTTGTTTTACTCCATTCAATATGATATTAGCTGTGAGTTTGTCATAGATGGCTTCAGTCAGTTTAAGAAATGTGGTATTTATGCTGATTTTCTTAAAGTGTTCTTGTTAGAAAGGAATGCTGAATTTTATCAAATGCTTTTTCTGCATTGAATGAACAGATCATATGGTCTTTGTTTTTGCTCCTATTGATATGATGAATTACATTTATGTATTTGTGTATATTAAACCAGCCTTGCATCCCTGGGATGGAGCCTACTTGATTGTGTTGTATATTTTTTAATAATTAGCTGTAATGTAATAGCTAAGATTTTGTTCAGCATTTTTGCATTGATATTCAGTAGGGAAATTGGTCTGTAATTCTCCTTTTTAGTTGAGTCTTTTCCAGGTTTTCATATCAGGGTGAGGTTTGCTTTATAGAATATGTTTGGGATGGTTCCTTCCTTCTCAATATTCTGGAAGAATTCTGCAGTAAGGTACAAGCTCTTTGAAGGTTTGATAGAATTCTGGTGTGAAGCCATGTGGTCCTGGGCTTTTGTTCATTGTAGGATTTATTATTGTTTCTTCAATCTCAGTGATTGATATTGGTCTATTCAAGAGATGTATTTCTTCCTGATTAAGTGTAGAGAGATGATGTGACTCAATGTATTGGTCCATTTTCTCTACATTGTCAAATTTCTATGCATAAAATTTCTTGTAATAGTCAGAGATAACCTCTTGTATCTCTGTGGTATCTGTTATTCCTCCTTTTCCATTTCTGATTAAGGTTATTAGAGAGTTTATTTTTCTGTTTCTAGTTAATCTAGCCACAGGTTTATCCATTTTATTTGTCTTTTGGAGAACTAACGTTTTGTTTCATTAACTTGTTAAATAATTTGTTCCAATTTCATTTACTTCTGACTTAATTATGGTTATTTCTTTTTTTCTGCCATGTTTTTGATTGGCTTGCTCTTTCTTTTCAGTTTTCTTAAGATGATTCATTAGTTTGTCGATGTGCTCTCTCTCTCTCTCTTTTTAATGTAGGCATCTAATGCAATATAATTTATTCTTAGGGCTACTTTTGCAGCATGCCACTGGGTTTGGTAGCTTCTAGCTTCATTGTTGTTATGTTTGAAAAATTTAGCAATATCCTCTTTTATCTCTTCCTTGACAAAATTGTCATTCAGCATAAGGTGGTTTAATTTCCATGCCTTTGTGTGGGGATAAAAAAAATGTGTTGGATTTGAATTCCACCTCTATTATCCTGCAGTCTGAAAAGATAGAAGGTATAATTTAAATTCTTTTAACGTTTTTGAGGTTTGACTTCTGTCCTAGGATATGATCTATTTTGGAGTATGTTCCATGACCTGATGAGAGGAACATATATCCTTTAGCTTTGGGATGGTATGTTCTGTATATGTCTATTAAACCCATTTGTCCTAGGATCACATTTAAGTCCCTTACAGCTTTGTTTAGTTTCTGATTAGAAGATCTGTCCAGTTCTTGCAGGGGGGTATTAATGTCTCCAGCTATTATGGTATATCTTATTGCTCAGACTCATCAAGGTCTGTTTCATAAATCTGGGAGCATTTAAGTGGGTGCATAAATATTTAGAATTGCAATGTCTTCTTGCTGTATTGTTCTCTTGACAAGTATGAAGTGACCATTTTTGTCTTTCTTAACTTTAGTTGCTTTAAATCCACTTGTATGTGAAAAAAAGACTACAATCCCTCTTTTCTTCTGATTTCCATTTGCCTAAAATATTGTTTTCCATCCGTTTACCCTGAGTCTTGATTTGTCCTTCAATGTTAGATGTATTTCCTGGAGACAGAAATAGATTGCTTGTGCTTTTTATCTAATCAACCAGCCTGTGCTTCTTCAGTGAGGAATTTAAGCCATTAACATTTACTGAGAGGATTGATAAGTGCAATGGCATTCTACTCATATTATTTTGTGGAAGTCCATTGCTTAGTTTTATACTTTGTACCATTGTGGGGGCTATGTTTTTTCCTTTAGTTTTTAGGTGTTTACTTTTCTGATGGGCCATTGTGATGGTCAGTGTGGAAAATAGGTCTAAGTATTTTCCATAGAGCTGATCTTGTGCTGAATTCCTTAATGTTTATATATCAGTAAAAGATTTAATTTCTCCATAGATTTTGAAGCTTAGTTTAGCAGGATACAGAATTCTGGCCTGAAAATTGTTTTCTTTAATTAGGTTAAAGATAGATGAAAATTCTCTTTTGTCTTGGAAAGTTTCAGCTAAAAAGTCCATCGTCACCCTCATGGATCTGTACCTGTAGGGCAATTGGTGCTCACTCCTGGCTGCTTTCAGAATTTTCTTTTTTGTCTTGACTTTTGAGTGATTCATTACAATGTGTTTTGGAGATGCTGTTTGTGTTAAGATAATCCAGGGTTTGATATCCCTGTAAAAGGAGTGTGTTGGAATCTTAAGTGATACTTGGGAAATTTCATTTATGATATCCTCCAGTAGGGCTTGCTTTGGGACATTCTTCATCCCCTTCAGTGATACCTATAATTTGTATGTCTGAACCACTTTGTGAAGTTTCATAATTCTCCAAGTAAGCTATCTGTTTTCTCTCTCTTCGTTTCTGCCTATTTACCTGCCTGGGTTAGTGCAAGAACCTTATCCTCTAGCTCTTAAATTCTTTCTTACCTGTGGTCTAATCTGTTATTGATATTTTCTACTGCATCTTTACATTTCCTGATTGGCTCCTTAATTTCCTTAAGCTCTGCTGTATTCTCTCTATAATTTTCATATCTTTTATCCATTTTTTTGGTTCTGTTTGGATTTCCTTTTGATTATTTTCCACTTTCTCATCAATTCCCTTTCTTGTTTTTTCCATTAGTATTTTAAATTCCCTTTCTGACATTGTCATTATTTCTTTATAGGTGGAATCCTCTTCATGAACCCTGTTCAGGTTTTTCATGTTGTAAGATTTTTCTGGTGATTTCTCTTTGTGCATGTTTTCTTCTTGTTCACTTCCTTCCCCTACTTTTTCCTCTCACTACTTACTTCACTTTAAATTACCTTCTCTCTGAGCTTAGGTGTTGAAGTGTCCTTTTGTTATAAGACCAAAAGGAAGAGAAGGGTATAAAGCAAGAAGGAAAAAAGGAAAGAAAATGATAAAGAAAAAAAAAGTGTGGTGAAAGCAAATAATTGAAGAAAAAGAGAGAAAGAGGACAGAAAGAAAGAGAGAGGCAGGAGAAATGGTGGTGTTCAGCAGGGTGCTTTGACACACCCCCCATTCCAGGACTTTGGGGGGTGGCAGACTGAGTGGGTCCTTTGGGGTCAGGAACTCCTTATCAGGCTGGGTAAAAGCAAGATCCCACTTTCACCAAATATAGATAAAATCAGCAGTATGTCAAGAGTAGGGACCTACCAATATTGCCTTTCTAAAGGCCAAAGCTAGAAGGGCATTCTAGACCATGAGTTCTCAGCCTACTTGAGCCAGACCAATGCCATGACCTTCTGGCTCTCAGATAAAAGAAAATATAATAAAAATAGATAAAGAAATTAAAAATACAATTATATAAAATGAAGAAAATAAATGGGATATCTTAGTTGTTTTATGAGAAATTTATGTGGGAAAAATGAGAAAAGTAGAAAAACATCTACTGAAAAATGGGGAAAAATGGGAGCACTAAAAAAGAAAGAATAAAAGGGGGCTAAAAACTGTAACAAAAATGGAAGAGTGCTTACTATTTAAGAAAGTAAAAATGAAAAAATAAAAATACAATCAAACCAAACCAAACCAAATGGCAACAAAAAACCTAAGGAGATAAATTGAGAAAAGAAAAAAAAATGTGTGTGTATGTATGTATGTGTGTGTGTGTGTGTGTTATATATGGCTCTGTGGTGTTAGGAGACAGAGAACACATATGCCAGTTTTGCTGTATAAGATGGAAGACCAGAAGCCACTATGTAGTTGCCGGGGAGATCCTGTCCTGTCTTCCCAAATTCTTTGTCCTCAACCAGGACCTCGTTGCTTCACCAGCATTCAGTCACTAAGGGATTGGAATCCTGAAGCTCTCACCAGATTTCTTAGGAGGCATACTTTGATCTTCCAGACAGTGCCTCCTGATTAGAAAGCAGACTTCCCAGGGATGCAAGGACCATTTAACTCACCCCAAGGATAGCTACCCAAGCTCAGCAAGCATATGAGAGCTAACTATGTACTAGAGCCCTTACAAACTGTTCTTCCCATGGCCTTCTCACAATGTGGCACTCTGTTGGTAGCCTAGCCAATGTTTCTTACACTCTCCCTGCCCAGTATTTAGTCTTGGCCACTGGAAAATGTTCAAGTTTTTGTGCTAAATTAAGCCCTTCCATAGCAGTTCCAGCAAGCAACCCAGTCCAATAACAAAAAAAAACTTCAGGACTGCCCTTTCCTATCTCTAGTCCTCCATGGAAGGGCCAGCCAACCTCTTCCTGAGCTTGCTTAGCTCCAGACCACCTCTTTGGCTCCTGAAGTCCCCTACTGCTTCACTGTGCTCCCAGGGTGATTTTTCTGAGTAGGATCCCCCACCCATAGGTGGCTTAAGTCCTCTCTCCCCTGTCTCACTGTGAGTGGCTTATAGGGGGATGTCTCTAGTCTGTCATCTTGCTCCAACCTCCAAGAATTAAAATTCTTCTAAAAAATTTATTTATAGGCTGGGCATAGTGGCTCACACCTATAATCCTAGCACTGTGGGAGGCCAAGGCAGGTGGATTTCTTGAGCTCAGGAGTTCAAGACTAGCCTGAGAAAGAGGGAGACCCCATCTCCACTATAAATAGAAAAACTAAAGCAAGAGGATTGCTTGAACCCATGAGTTGGAGGATGCTGGAGCTTAAGACTCTTAAAACAAATGAACAAACAAACAAAGTTACTTATATTTACTTATTTTTCTGTTTATTATAATTTAACATTTAATACATGATTATGAAGGGTTTTTTTTTTTGTCCTTTTTTTGAGACAGAGTCTCATTATGTCACCCTTAGTAGAGTGCCATGGCATCGCAGCTCACAGCAACCTGAAACTCTTGGGCTTAAGTGATTCTCTTGCCTCAACCTCCCAAGTAGCTGGGACTTCAGGCACCTGCCACAATGCCTGGCTATTTGTTGTTGTTGTTGTAGTTGTCACATTGTTGTTTAGCAGACCTGGTCTGGGTTCGAACCCACCATCCCTGGTGTAAGTTGTCAGCACTCCAACCACTGAGTATGGGTGCTGAGCCATTTGTTTTATAGAATATGTTTTATACAAGGTCAAGTTTCGGACAGGCATACTCTTAAATCTTCTTCCAATGATTCTATCTATAATTGATTTTTTAAAATATTATTCAGTTCAGAAAAACTTGCTTCACACAAATATGATGTTGAGAATGAAAGAAGTATTTCTATTGCCTTTTTTGTAATATTTGAAAATTCACCCTTGAGAAATAATCAAAAGTTTATAATACCTGTTGTTGAATATTTTCATTACAATCCTCTGTCATTTCTTATTTCTGTTAACTCTTTCTCTTCTGTAATATTTAAATTTTCTGACACATATACACTTAAAACAAAGGGATTTCTCACCGTACCAGAGACATTATGTCAAGAGTAGGTGTTGGAAAATGTATATTTTTAATTTGTATATAATAAATCTGAAGTTTATAAAATTTGTTCAACAAGATTTTTATCCAATTTACACCTTTTCACTAGCTCAAACATTCCTATTGCACTTTCTCTTTTAATTCTTTTCTTCCAGAGCAGCAATTTTTCCCTGAAAGCATAAATTTTATCTATAGACATGAGAATGTTTTCATCATTCACCTGTGTATTTTTATTGAGAGTATTCAAACACCAAAATAAATATGCAAGAAATGCAACTTTATTACAATAAACCTTGTGGCAAAGTAAATTGCTTAATTTATAATTTTGCATTTTTTAAAAGGTTGACACTTTTTTAATTCATAAAATCTTGATGGAACTCTTCTTTGAGGTAACAATTTCACTTCCAAAAGCTACAAGTAAGAGTAAGAAGAGCTACATATGAGAAGCATCCATTGAAGAACATAATTTTGAAAAAAATCTTGATTGCAGTAACCTGCTTTTTATATAATTACTAATTTAATAGTGTCATCTAGGATCTTTTGTAAATCAGGCACTAATGATTTTGATGCTAGTACTTTCTGTGTAGAAAACTGTGTGAAAATAATTTTTGAATTCTTTTTTTACAAGTGTAACAAATCCTTTTACACCTATGGACATAGATGGGGCTCCATTTGTACAAATACACAAGAAACCCATGACAAGTTTTTAGAAGTAAAGTAATGATGAAATAAAAAATATCTTGGACTTTGGTTGTCATTTAGAATGCTCAACAAAATAACATGATTTCTTTATAGACAAATCTACTGAATGCTGAAAGTTAGGGTTAACTACAGAAATCAATAGATTCATCCAACTGAATTGCAAACATGTTTACTTCTTTGAGGTGAGAAATTGAAATTCTGTATTTTCAGATAAATCCTTAACACACTGAGAAATTATATTATCTGAAGGTGCAATTTAAAAAATTTTCTTTTCATATTCATCTCCAAACATTCTTTCTATAATTGACAGCAGACCAGTAAAATAATGGATTCTACAATTGCATGAGATTTCATTTTCCTAGCTAAGGTTCTTGCAACTGCATAATTCACTTCTAATGCTTTATCTGATATCATTGAATATTTAGTCCATATTTCTGCATGTTTATTATAACTGAGTACAAGTTGCTTGAAATATTCCACCAGGTTTTCAGACAAGTAGGAATGCTTAGATTGTAAATGTCTCTTTAATTTGCTAGGAACCATACCTACATTTATTTCAACACTAATTATGCATTAGGGACATGGTGGATTTGCTTTACACTATATGAAACCAAATGATAATCTTTGTTTAATTAATGATAATCTTTTTTAATTTAGTTGCTGATATACTGAATGAAGCAGAATTTGATGCACTAGAGTAATTTTCTAATTTTTGTTTCTTTACCACTAAAAACTTGTCTATTTTAATTGAATACCATGTAATAAAAATTTAAAAATGCCAAATTAAAAAGTAAATAAATAATTTATACTTTTTAAAAGAAACATAGGTATTAATTAAATACATGTGGAAAATTTTCAAAAGTGGGATTTTCAAGGTAATTTTGTCTAACTACTTCACTATTTCAAATCTTAACAGAATTGTTCAACACATTCAGTACAAGCTACACCTCCTTACTACTTCAGGCACAACCAGGGATTGCTGAGTCATATAGCTTCATTCACTTTGTATGATTTCCACATATAATGGTGTTTACTGACAAATCTTTGTCAAATCGCTGTGGATGGATGTGTCATAAAATCTTATTTATCAAAGTTACATTCCACCCACTTTAGAAATAAGTAGCGTTTAGTTGCTTTAACAAAAATGTTTATTTATTATATCAATGATATACTTGTATAATCAATTTAAAGAAGTTTTAATTTTGATATGTACACTTACTGTGCTTTTAACTTCTTTCAAAAATAATTTAATGATCTTCAAATTTTTTTGTAGCACACCTAACATCCTTTCATGGACCAGCAGTTGAAAAACATTATTCTAGAAGCCCATGATGACAGCCAGCAAGGATCTGAAGTAAGTCCTATAACCACCAGGAAGAGAATTCTGCCAACAACCTAAATGATTTTGGAAAGAGAGTCTTCAGCAGAGTTCTGAAGTAAGATGCTAACCAAACTGCCAACTTAATTTCAGCTTTGAGATCCTGATCAGAGAACTTGGTTGATCCCTCGCCAACATCTGACCTATGGAAATTGAAATGATAAATATGTGTGTTTTAAGCCACTAAGTTTGTGGTAGTTTTTTATGTAGCAATAGAAAACAATATTTGGGTACTTAATTTATCTAAACTACTGGAGAGGATGAGGAATAATTTCTGGCTCAGCCATAACTATCCATAGCTCTAAGGTGCAAATTAAAGTAAGCACAACCAAAGGACCAAAACAGGGAATACTAAAAGTTGTGTAGTGATGATTAATTATAATATGGCAGCAAGGATAGGCAGCCTGAAGTGTGACAGTAACAATGCAGGACACGTCCATGTGAGATGGGTGCCACACTCAGTGTAAAGGGCTCAGATGCTAGGAGTGCCTCTATAGTCCCTGCCCTTCAGATGAGGCAGAGCTTTCAATTCCAGGGTTTTCCTTGTAAGGTGACAACAGACAAGAAAAGCCAAGGGGAGTAACAGGTATTGGCTCTGAATTAAAATGAAATAACTTATTATAAAAAGGGATCTGGTGTGATAGCCATTGCTAGAAGCTTTAAAGTCTCACAAAGTAGCTCCAGTGCCAGCTAGCTCTGTAATCCAGAGTTCAAGGATTCTAGTTTATAAGGTGTGTGTGTGTAAAACACCTCCCTGATAAACAGCTTTGACAAATCCTTTATAGACCACTGGGGTTAAGATGCGTCTGCATGATTTTCTGTAATAAAACAGATGCATAATGTTTGAATGATTCCTCTAACCCCAGATTATACCACAGTATGTGGAACATAGAGACATTCTGGCTTTTGACTTAGCTCCCATTTTTCAATAGTTTTCAGTACTGGTGTATAGCTGACTTTCTCACTTCATAATTGATGCGGCCTATCTAATAATTTCTCAGATAAAATTAAAAAGCTTCTGTACAGCTAAAGATACAGTCAAAAGAGCAAATAGACAACTCAGAGAATGGGGGGGTAGGGACTGCTTGCATGCTGTAGATGTGATAAAGGACTGATAACCCGAATCTACAAAGAACTCAAGCAAGTTAGCAAGATACAACCAAACCACTACATTAAAAAAATGGCAAAATAGATGAACAGAAACTTTTCAAATAAAATGCTATTATTTTATTATTTTTTTTATTTCAGATTAATCTGAGGGTACAACTAGGTTACAATGTTTTCATTGGTTAGGTAGAATCTCTCTTGTAGCTGTGTCAAATAAAACAATATTAATGGCCAAAAAACTCATGAAAAAATGCTCAATGTCTCTGATCATTAGGTAAATACAAAACAAAACCACAACAAGATATCAACTCTGGTGAGAATGGTTCATGTTAATAAGCCAAGAAACAACAGATGCTGGCATGGATGTGAAGAGAAAAGAACTCTTACACATTCTTGGTGGGACTGCACACTAGTACAATCTCTATGGAAAATCATCTGGAGATACCTCAAAGGACGTAAAATAGGTTTACCATTTGACCCAGGAATCCCACTGTAGGGTATATGCCCAAAGGAGAAAAGGTCATTTTATAAATGTTTATGGCAGCACAATTCACAATCACAAAGACATGGAAACAACCCAATTCCCCACCAATACAAGAATTGAATAATACAGTGTGGTATATGCATACTATAAAGTTCTACACAACTATAAAGGGAAATGACAATCTTTTGTGACAAGTTGGATGGATGTGATGACAATTCTTCTCAGTGAAACATCACAGGAATGTAAAAAAAAAACTTTCATCTCTGAACTCCCCACACCATTGGTATGTAGCTGATAATAAGGAGCACAAGAATTATAATGTATTGGTGGCAATGAACTTCCATTTGAGATTATGAGTCAAACTGATCAAACATGTCTGAGTCAAACATGTATTCAATACCAACTTGTTTCTGATCTATCAACACTTAAATGTATATATGGAAGTAAATCTCAATGAAAATCAAGCTGGGAGGTGGGGAGGAGAAGTGAGTAAATTCCCACCTTTTGGGTATGGTGCACACTGCCTGAGCAAGGGGCGTGCTTATAATCTTGATTTAATTTGTAAAAAAAAAATTATGTAAACAAAATGTGTATGTGTGTATCCTAATATTTTGGAAAAAATTACAAACCTGAATTACGACCCTGCTGAATGGCCCCAAATCTGATCGGCCTAGACTGCCCTCCAGTTACTAACTGTCTTCTGTGTGTCAGCTCATTGAGACCAACCAGATTATCTCTCAACTACAATTCAGGGACACTTTTACCCTTTAGTTTAAGGTTAAAAAAAAATAAATAGAAAACACACATGGCTCAGCACCTGTGGCTCAATGGGCTAAGGCACCAGCCATGTACACCTGAGTTGGCGGGTTCGAATCCAGCCCGGGCCCGCCAATCAACAATGATGGCTGCAACCAAAAAATGGCCGGGAGTTGTGGTGGGCACCTGTAGTCCCAGCTACTTGGGAGGCAGAGGCAGGAGACTCGCTTGAGCCCAGGAATTGGAGGTGGCTGTGAGCTGTGATGCCACAGCACTCTACCCAGGGTGACAGCTTGAGGCTCTGTCTCAAAGAAAAAAAAAAGAAAAGAAATAAAACACACATGAAGAGGAATCAGCAAAAGAACCCTGGTGACATGGAAATTTGGAGCAGATTAACTTCTCTAAAGGACTTCTTTGGAGCTATGGCAGAAAATTCCACCCATAAAGAAATTGTTGAAATGACAGAAATGATCTTCAGAATATGGATGGCAAATAAGATGAATGGAATTGAAGAAAAAGTAAAGAAAGAAGTCCAAAAATGTCTCAATAGTCAATGAAACTAAAGACAATGTCATCAAGGATCTAGACATAATTAGGAAGGATATAGAGGAGCTTAAAGACTTGAAAGAGGCATTAAGGGAGTTTCAGAAACAGATTAGACCATAGAGAAGAAAGAATCTCAAAACATGAAGAGAAGACTTTTTTATAATTATATAAAGAAGTTTATTTAATTCATACAAGTATTTTAACAGATCTACACAGTAAAAAGCTAGCCTGACTTAAGGGAAAAAAGATCCTTACATTGCTAGCAAAATATCTTCTACCTCCCTCAATTAACCTGCAATTACTTGCAAGAAAAAATTCCATAACCATGCAGGTCATGCAGATTTTTAAATGCTATTTATATTGACTTTTTTCCCCAAAATCAGCAAAACAATGCAATCTTTTACTGTTTTATGCATTTGAAAATTTCACTTATATGAATGTTCTTTTCTACCCTAATCCATCCAATTACCAAACAGGAATAAGATACGGGAGAAAAAGATCCTCGGTTGTTTCTCAATTTCCTCATTTTTCCTTGGAATAAACCAAGAATTTATTAAAAATTTTTATAAGTCAGAAGCATAATAATAGCCTCAACCTTTTTCTTAAAATAAAAAATGAAGTAAATAGTAATTCAAATATCAGTAACCTAACAGGTCCTGATACGCCTTTAAGACAGGGAAGTATTAGAACAGAAAAGAAGCTTCCAAAGAGGCACTCATTTTAAAAATAAATTATAGCTTAAATTATTACTATATAGATTACACTGGGAAAAGGCAGAAAGAATTAATTTTTCCTCCTCTCATAAACCTTGTAAGGCTAGTGTACAGTGGCTTACAAATGTCAGATAATGGACTGTAAATCATCCACCATATTGATCAATCATGTTTTATTCAAATTTTCATTAGACATGTTTCACTGGAGTAGAAAAATTAGTAAGAAACTATTTAATTTCTTCTCTTCTCCTATTCTAGCCACATGGGCCAATTCTAATAGATAATACAGATTTCAGCTGAAATTTGTAATATATTCTAAGAGCTGCCCACAGTCTCAAGAACCAGAGAAAACTGCCATCCACAAATAAACTACCAAAGTAAACGTAAATATAGTGAAGTTCTAATTTTCTTTCATACAATATCAGACAACCCTAAATAACTTTATAAATACCTCATTTTAAAAAGCAATTTGAAAACCTACCAAAACTATTTAAAATATTTAAATGCAGAGCTCTCAAATTTCCTTCAATCAGGCCAGAAATAATAAAAAAAAAATTACAAACAGAATGAGTGGAATTTTTAAGTTTAGGACAACCAAAAAAGCCCCTTGTCACTTTTTTTTTTAATATAATCATTTGCTCAAATATACTGTGAATAGGAATGGTTATAACACAGGAAGCAAAAATAAGCTTGCAAGTGAAATTTCTAGAATCTCATGAAAACAATACCACCCCATATTGCAGATGCAAAAGGAAAAATAGTTCTAATGGGGTTAAGAGTACTCTGGTCATCTAGATTTGTTTGGTCTTGCAAGGTTTTAACTATTTTCACTTCCAATATCACAAAGTTAAGACACAGGAGAAGCTGATGGGTCTTGCCCATAATTAGCACTGGTTGGCTTTCCAGATAGGTTGGATCCTCTTACATGAAGAGGTCTCAGTAAGAATAAGATCACTGCAATAACCACCAAGGCCATCAAGTTCATAGTAACATTGATGCCATTATCACCAGAGGGTCCCAATAATTCCTGAAGACATTCTGTGTCTGTGCAGTAGGACTGGGACTGCCACAACAGATTAATCATCCCTTTCATTGCATGTTCATGAGCGCAAACACATTCACAGGGATCGAATCCACCTTCTGCCATGATTACCCAGCTTGATTTTACTTGACTATTTAAATCCGCCCAGACAACAACCAGTGAGTGGGGCAGGGAGGATAGGGGTTATGACCAAGGCTCATAAAAAGACTGCCTTGAGCTTCCTAATGCTACAGTTGCTCCAGATGCCAATACCCACTGTTGGTCCTGGATGCTGGCTTCCTCACCCTCCTCTGTTTTGATTTGACTAACCATGTCACTCTTATCCACGAGACCCAGATCCAAGAGAAGACTTTTGAACTAACTCTATCATTTAAAGTAGCACAAAAGAGGGTGGCTCCTGTGGCTCAGTGAGTAGGGCGCCGGCCCCATATACCGCAGGTGGCGGGTTCAAGCCTGGCCTCGGCCGAACTGCAAAAACAAAAAAAATAGCCGGGCACTGTGGCGGGCACCTGTAGTCCCAGCTACTAGGGAGGCTGAGGCCCAAGAATCGCTTAAGCCCAAGAGCTGGAGGTTGCTGTGAGCAGTGTGACGCCACGGCACTCTACCCAAGGCGATAAAGTGAGGCTCTGTCTCTACAAAAAAAAAAAAAAGAGAGAGAAATACCTACCCCATAAGTTATTAGAA
>CAUYON010080085.1:0-10436 GCA_963573935.1 Arctocebus calabarensis
CTGTAGTCCCAGCTACTCGGGAGGCTGAGGCAAGAGAATCGCTTAAGCCCTAGAGCTGGAGGTTGCTGTGAGCAGTGTGACGCCACGGCACTCTACCCAGGGCGATAAAGTGAGACTCTGTCTCTACAAAAAAAAAAAAAAGTTTTGTTTTGTGATAACTTGCTTTTCTCCTGCTGCTTGCAAAATTTTTGTCCTTCTTTCAAATTTCAGAATATTACAGGGGTACCTATGTCTTCTCCACCTAAATCACTTTTGTACAATTTGAGTCAAAATTATAAGTGTGCCCATTGCTGGGATAGTGTACACTTGTGTCCAATAGCCAAAACTGGAATTTACCTCTCCTCTCTCACCCTTTCCCACTTGCTTCCTTTCTATTGAGTTTTTCTACCAAATGTGTATATGGGTATTGACTGATAATGTCCAGTTTAGTAGTGGGTACATGTGGTGTTTGTTTTCCATTCTTGTGATACTTCACTTAGAAGAATGGTTTCTAGCTCCACCCAGGTTGTTACAGAAGGTATTAATTCACCATTTTTTGCTGTGGCTGAGTAGTACTCCGTGGTATACACTGAAAGTTGGATTATGGTATATTTAACTACGGATCTCTTTTATTTTATCCTATTTGAGAGTTTAATGAGCTCAATGGCTCTTTACCATAACCATGGATAGTTTTAACTCATTATTTCTTCAAATATTCTTCTTCACCTTTACTTCTCTTTTTTCTTTTTTGATTCTCATGTTATATTTGTTTATATGTTGGCTGTGCCAGACAGGTCTATGAGATTCCATTATTTTATCTTCATTATTTTTCTTTCTATTTCCCCTATTAAATAAACTCAATTGACCTATCTTAAAGTTCTCTGATTATTTTGTCAGCTCAAATTTGCTGTTGAGCAGCTCCAGTGAATTTTTTCCATTTAATTGGTATACTTGTTACTCCAGAATTCATATTTTGTACTTAAAAATATGGTTTCTGTGTATGGATATTCTCATTTGGTAGTAATTGGTGTCATAATTTTCTTAATGTCTTTATACATGATTTCCTATAGCTCTTTGAATATATTTAAAATATGTAAAAATATCTCACTAAGTCTACAACCTTTAGGATAGTTTTTATCCAATATGTGTGTGGGTTTGTTTTTTCTTTCCTAAGTTTGAGCCATGCTTTTCCATTTCCCTGTATATCTTGTAGTTATTTTGTTGAGAACTAGAAATTTAAGAAATACCATGTGGCAGTTCTGGAAGTCAGCTTCCCTTCTTTTCAGATTTTGCTATTATTGATGTTAGTTGTTTTTATTGTTGCTGTTTGTCCATTTAGTGATTTTCTCAAACTGATTTTTTTTAAGCCATTAACTCTCTGATTGGCTAACAGTGACCAACTAATGGCTAATAATTAAATAGATATTTCCTCAAAGGCTATGAGCCAGTAAATTTCCTAGTCCAGCTAAAGGGTTCCCTGTGCACACTGGCTAAGTCTCCTGTGTTCAGGCAGGCAGGGTATGATTCAGCTTTAGCCTTCATTTTCCACTTGTGCTGACTTTCAAAGTGAGACAAATGTAAGAGGTCGGGTCTTTCCCCCTAGATTACCAGGAATAGTTGGGGGCATTTAGCAATCCTTATGGACATTTCATTTTCTGGTTTTCTTTTAAAGATTTTAGTCATCTTCTTGTTTGTCCCCACTGCTATCATCTCCTTAGGCAGATGAAAATGCTAAACCATTCCTCTGATTGTTTTCATTAAGGATTCCCTAGGGAAACATCTTTTTTCCACTGAGAGGATTAAGTCACCTAAAGGCAAGGCCTGTAAATAGGAGTTTTCCAAGAACTCCCAGAAAGATCAAATTATGACTTTTTTCTGAGAATGCTTCTTTGGGGGAACTCCAAGCTTGTTCTTCCTTCTCCAAAGGCTCCTAAGTTGCTGGCTTTTCCTGTGATTGTGAAACTGTTATTTACAGGACAATCACATAACTAAAAAGAGAGTATTAGAAATAATTCCTTCAATTCTTACTGAGATTGAGTACTTTATTGAATAAACAGTTCTCAGATTATTTAAGTCTTTGGGTGATTTCCACAATTCCGAGAAAATTGGTATTAACATTGTTTTCACCACAAATCCTGCTAATGTCACCACAAATGATTTTTGACAACGGTGCCAAAACAATACCAAGAATTAATAATGACCTTTTCAACAAATGATGCTTAAGAAATTGGATATTTATAAACAAGATAAGCAAATCTCAATCTAAAGCACCTCCCACCCTACACAAGTTGATTCAAAATGAATCATAGACTTTAAACTATACAGGTTTCCCTCACAGAAACTGACAAATAGGAGAATATGTTTAACAATATATATAATATGGTGCATATAGGAACCAATGGTAATACAAATAGGAGCCAATGGTAAATTCTAGTTAAGTTAAAGGCATAAGAAGTAGGAGAGCTGATGGTGTAACTTCCAGTCCAAGTTCAAGTCTGAAAGCAAAAGAAGACTAATGCCCCAGTTCAAAGGTAGTCAGGGGGAGAAAGAGAGAAAGACTCATCCTTACTCCTTCCTACCTTTCTGTTTAGAACCCTGTGGGTTGATTGACTTCCATCCACACTGGGGAGAGCAGCCTGCTTTTGTCATTCGCTAATTCAAATATTAATCTTGGTCAGAAACACCCTCAAAGACAAAGCCAGAATAATGTTTAACCAACTATCTGGGCAACTTATGGTCCAGTAAAATGGATATGTAAATTTTAACCAACATGGAGTTAAATGTAAAATGTAAAACTTTAAAACTTCCATAAAAAATAGGAGGAAATATTTAAAATCTAGGGGTGAGAAAAGAGTTCTTAGACCTGATACACAAGCACAATCCACAAAGGATGAATTAATAAATTTATCTCATCAAAATTAAAAACTTTTGCTGCAAGGCAGTACCCATAGCTCACAGGATAGGGTGCCAGCTATGTACACCCAGGTTGGTGTATTGAAACCCAAACCAGGCCAGCTAAACAGCAATGACAACTGCAACAAAAAAAAACCAGCCAGGAAAATAAGAGGCAAGGTGGCTGACTGAAGCCGGCTTTCAGCAGAGGCTCATGTCCAGAGGGAGAAATAATGGCCAAAATCAACCCAATAAAGGGGAAGATTGGGAGCTGAGCTGAGAGAGAGGATTGATGGGTTTACATCACCCCTGCTAAGGCAACCTAGGATTCCAAGGAAAGAAATTTCAGCTGAAATTTCAATCCAAAGTCACTGAGCCACTATCATTGGTTAGAGTCTAGCTAAACACAAGACAGACCCACCTTGCCCCATCATACCAAGCGGGTCCCCAGAATCTCAGGCTGTTGTACTGAACAAAACTTTTCCCATAGGGGAAAAGCCACAGTCACCAATCCCAGCACTCTGGTAAAGGGCTCATTAACTACATGTCCAGGAGCCCTCATTTAATTCCACCTTACCAGTCTCTGTAAACAAATGGTGAAAAATAACCATGGGGCAGAATTGGTGGAAAAACTCAGGAAACATGAATAACCAGAGTAGATCAAGTCCCCCAAGATATGACAAAGGAGACCCAACAGAAGATCCCATTTATAAACAAATGGCTGAGATGTCAGAAATTGAGTCCAGAATTTGGATAGCAAATAAGATTAATAGAATTGAAGTAAAATTGGAATTACAAGTTCAAGGAGCAATTCAAAAGTTGTCTCAAGAAATTGATGAATTCAGAGATAAAATCACCAAAGATTTTGACAAATTGAGGCAAGAATTTGCATCCCTCAAAGATGTCAGAAATACAGTAGAATCCCTCAGTAATAGGAAGGAGCAGACAGAACAAAGGATCTTGGACACTGCAGACAAAGCTTTTGAATGCTCCCAAACCCTCAAAGATTAAGAGAAATGGAGAAGAAAGACAGATCATTCCCTAAGAGAGTTGTAGGACCACTCCAAAAAAGCAAACATTCAACTTATTGGAATTCCTAAAGGTTAAGAGAATGATCTGAAAGGCACAGATGCTCTACTCCAAGAGATCTTAGAGGAAAACATTCCAAACATGGCAAGAGATTCTGAAATTCAGATAGCAGACAGTTTCAGAAACCCAGCACAACTCAATCCAAATAAAGCATTGTAATTAAATTCACCAAAGTTAATAAGAAAGAGAAAATCCTGCAAGCAGCCAGACATAAGAAAATCATAACCTACAAGAGGAGGAATATCAGAATGACTGCAGATCTTTCTGCTGAAACTTTTCAAGCCAGAAGAAGATGGTCATCAACCTTCAATCTCCTAAAACAAAACAACTTTCAACCCAGGATTCTGTATCCAGCTAAATTGAGTTTCATTTATGAAGAAGTCCAATACTTTACTGACATTCACACATTGAAGAAATTTGCCATAACTAAATCAGCTCTTCAAAATATCCTCAGACCCATCCTCCATAATGACCACCACAATGCTCTACCACCAAATTAAACTCACTCAGAATTTATTAATCAAAACCCACCTTTCACAGTGGCAAAAGGATTAAAAATATCCATTGGTCTTTCGAAAAACTTGACACAAAAAATATTGTGTCAAGGCAGGCTTATCAACATTCTCAATTAATGTAAATGGCTTAAATTGTCCACTAACAAGGCACAGGTTGGCTGACTGGATACAAAAACTCAAGCCAGGTATCTGCTGCATACAAGAATCTCATCTTAAAGGATAAATATAGACTCAGGTTGAAGGGATGGACATCTATAATCCAGGCAAATGTAAAACAGAAAAAAGCAGAGGTTTACAATTTTGTTTGCAGATATATTAGGCCTCAAACCAACTTTCTGTAAGGAAAAACAAGGATGGTCACTTCATGCTTGTTAAGGGAAATGCTCAACATGATGAGATTTCAATTATTAACATTTATGTGCCCAACCAAACTGCTCCTCAATTTATAAGCAAGACTCTAACAGACATGAACAATTTGATATCTTCCAGCACCATAATAGTCAGAGATTTTCACACTCCTTTGGTAGTGTTGGATAGATCCTCCAAGAAGAAACTAAGCAAAGAAATTTTGGACTTAAACTTCACCATACAACTAAATTTAATAGACAGCTATAGAACATTTCATCCTAACAAAACTGAATGCACATTCTTCTCATCAGCCCATGCAACATCCTCCAGAATTGATCACATCTGAGGTCACAAGGCTAACCTCAGCAAATTTAAAAGAATAGAAATTATTCCTTCTATTTTCTCAGATCATCACAGAATAAAAGTTGAACTCACCAATAACAGGACTCTGCATACTCATACAAAGACATGGAAACAAAATGACCTTATGCTGAAAGATATCTGGGTCAAAAATGAGATTAAGAAGGAAATTACCAAGTTTTTAGAACAGAATGATAATGAAGACTTGATTAAAACATGATCAAAAGAGATCTTAGAGATCAAGTTTTTCAAAAGATCAGTGGACTATTTGGCTTCTTATCAGAACCTCTGTAATACATCAAAGGCAGTCCTAAGAGAGAAATTTAAAGTACTGCAAGTCTTCCTTAAGAGAATAGAAAGAGAGGAAATCAAAAACTAAATGGGATATCTCAAGTAACTGGAAAAGGAAGAACACTCGAACCCCAAACCCAGCAGAAAAAAAGAAATAACCAAAATTAGAGCTGAATTAAATGAAACTGAAAACAAAAGAATTATTCAAAAGATCAATGAATTCAAAAGTTGGTTTTTTGGAAAGTTTAACAAAATTTGTAAACCCTTAGCTAGCCTAACCAGAAATAAAAAATTAAAATCACTAATTTCATCAATCAGAAATGACAAAGGCAAATAAAAATAGACACCTCAGAAATTCAAAAAGTTCTTAATAAATACTACAAAAAGCTCTACTCTCAGAAATATGAATATGAATGAAATTAACCAATTCTTGGAATCATAGCACTTTCCTAGACTTACCCAGAAAGAATTAGAAATGTTGAACAGACCTACATCAAGTACTAAAATAGCATCAATTATACGAAATCTCCCAAAAACAAAGAGTCCAGGACCAGAAGGCTTCACATCAGAATTCTACCAAACCATTAAAGAGGAACTAGTACCCATATTACATAACTTTATCCATAGCATAGAAAAGGAAGGAATACTTCCCAATACAGTCTATGAAGCAAATATCACCCTGATCCCCAAACCAGGAAAAGACCCAATAAGGAAAGAAAATTATAGACCAATATCTTTAATGACTATAGATGCAAAAATATTCAATAAGATCCTAGCAAACAGAATCCAGCATCACATCAAACAAATTATACACCATGACCAAGTGGGCTTTATCCCAGTGTCTCAAGGCTGGTTCAAGATGCATAAATCTATATATATAATACATCACATAAGCAAAATAAAAAATGAAGACCATATGATTCTCTCAATTGATGCAGAAAAAGCTTTTGATAATATCCAGTATCCATTCTTGATCAGAACACTTAAGAAAATTGGTATAGAAGGAACATTTCTTAAACTGATAGAGGCCATCTATAGCAAACCCACAGCCAATTTCATATTAAATGGAGTTAAATTGAAATCATTTCCACTCAGATCAGGAACCAAGCAAGGTTGCCCATTGTCTCCATTGCTTTTTAACATTGTAATGGAAGTCTTAGCAGTCACAATTAAGCAAGAGAAGGAGATCAAGTGTATTCAAATAGGAACAGAGGAGACCAAACTTTCACTCTTTGCAGATGATATGATTATATATCTGGAAAAACCCAGGGATTCAACTACAAAACTCTTAGAAGTGATCAAGGAATATAGCAGCATCTCAGGTTACAAAATCAGTACTCACAAATCTGTAGCCTTTATATATACCAACAATATTCAAGCTGAAAAAACAGTCAAGGACTCTGTTCCATTCACAGTAGTGCCAGAAGATGAAATATTTGGGAGTTTACCTAAGAAAGGATGTTACCCTAAGCTTAACCAAGTGCAACTGCCATGCTGGATGTGATTCCATTGCTTGTGCAAATTAACACATTCTCTGATATCTGCTATGCTGCTATGGACGTGGAAAATGCTTGTTTTCTTCACACTGTCAAAAAAGACTACCAGAAGCAGTTTGCTTTTAGTAGTCAAGTCCAGCATATACACTGACTATCTTGTTTCAGAGGCATAGGAACTTTGCAGCCCAGCACCACAATTCAGTTTGCAGGGATCTTAATCAACTTTCTCATGCATATAGGTTATCATACTGGTCCATTACATTGATGGAATTATGCTGGTTGGCTCTAGTTACAAAGAAGTAACAATATTCTAGATTTATTGGTAAGACACAGAGACTTAGTGATTCCATTAGACTGGAGGTCGAGAGATTGTTTTGGACTCCTCATGTATTTAAATGAATAGGCAAAAAATGAAGTTACTGTAAGTGGCTATGGTGATACCACTTACAAGGGCATATAGAATTGCTGCTCCACAACAGAGATAAGGAAGAATTTGTCTAAAATACAGGAGTGTCTTTTGGTACTAATATTAATGGAAAACTATAGCAACACAATCAAAGCAGCAATAGCTAAAGGGGGATTTTAAATGTTCTTACCATAAAGAAAAGATAAATGTTTAAGGTGAGGAATATGCTAATTACTGTGATTTGATCATTCCACAGTATCTACATGTATCAAAGTATCACTTTAAGTCTCCTATATACAATAATGATTTGCCAATTGAAACTAAAATAAAACAAAAAATATTCTGTTCCTCTAAAGCTGGGATGTTCAACATTTTTTGCTCTCTGCCTCACATTGGAAAAATACAAGTTGTCTCAGCCATCATATTAAATACACAGACACTAATGAAATCTGATTAGCCAAAAAAAAAAAAAGTCCCATGCATACTTTCCCTGATATCAGACACTACAGATAAACAAAAAAAAGTCCTCACAAAGTCAGCATGTGGCCCATGGGCCGCAGTTTGGACGCCTCTGCTAAAGCCTCTATTGCTCCCAAAGTGTGTTTTAATTGAGGTTGTCCAGAGGAATAGGAACTGTCTCTCTCTTCATCTCTCTGTCTTGATTTACTTTAAGCAATTGTCTGAGGCAGTTCTGGAGACTGACAAATTTAAAATCTGTAAGGCTGGCCTTCAAGTTCAGGTATAAGATGATGTTTCAGTCTAGAGTACGAACTCCACAGGGCAGCAGACCAGAATTCAGGCAGGGTTTCTAACTTGCAGTCTTGAGAATTCCTTCCTTCTCTTTCAGAATACCTCAATCTTTATGCTTAAAGCCTTTAACTAGTTGAATGAGCTTTACCCATATGAAGGTGGATAATTTGCTTTACTCAACTTTACTCATAAAGTCTGCTGATTTAAATCCTCACCATACATAAAAAATATCTTGGGGAGTGGCTTTAAGATGGTGGCTGAATAACAGCTTCCTTGCAACTGGGCACGGTGAGACTGGGGAGAGAAGAATTCAGGCATCTCTGGCTGGCAAGATCTGCCCAGAAACATCCCTTTGGGGACACAGGGAGATAGCATGAGACTACTGGACCCCCTAAGGAAGGCAAAAGCAGTGGTGATCTGGCAAGTGAAGTGCTTGCATGTGTTCATTCGGTCTAATCCTACCAGAAGCTGTGGCTACAGCAGCAGTGAGATTGCAAACTGGAAAGACCTTACCTGTGAGCTGTTTGGGTTTCTTTTGGACATGGCACTCAGTTGAACTCCCTTGGGAGAACTGGGGCAAGAGTGTGGGGGCCTTTGAGTGTTGTCTGGGGCTCCAGACTGAGCCAGCGAGCAAGACAGAGCTACCAGTGTTTGGTTGTGGGCTGTGTGGAGCCATCATAGGAGAACTGCCCCAGCAAGCTCCACCCTTGGGGTCACAGAACAAGCATCGGGTGGGAGCAAGTAATCTAGTGACAGAGCAGCCTAAAAGCGGGGACTGAGATGCCTTGCAGCCTTAGCCCTCAGGAGCATAGGGTGAGACTGGTTTGGGCAGGCTGGGTAAGTGGATAGCCACTTAAGGAGTGATTCCAATGACAAGCGCTTTTCTGGGAAAGCTTCTGTTAACCAAGTTAGCAATTTAAAGTGCCTTCTAAACAGGCTGAGGAGGATTTAGGTTCTCCACCCTGTGGGATTTGAGAAATCATTAGAGGCCTCTGGTCTCCATTTTGTTCAGCCATATCAACATTGTGATTAACATATCATACCCTAGAAGATCACCTCTTGCCCAGACAATATCAGCAAGATATATATACTGCTTTGTTTCTTGGTTTTGTTTTGTTTTGTGGGGTTTTTTGTTGTTGTTGTTTATTTGTTTGTTTTCATTATTGTTGTTTTATTTTTAATATCAACATTTTCCTTAAAGATTTTTCTTTTCTTTTTTTTTACTTCTTCATTTTTCTAGTTTAAATATAATTTTCCATTGTTGCCTTTTTCAACAATTAGACTTCAATTTTGCTAGTGTTTCTACACATAGTAATTGTTTTTTTCCCCAATCTTATCCTGTAAAGTGTTCAGTTTGCTTGTTTTGATTTGATTTATTGCATTTTTGTCTTCCCTCTCTACCTGGTGGAGGTGGGGTACTGTGTCCAAACAGGCTGGCAAAGAGCTGCTGACCCAATCACCCAACCAGGCACCCCCAGAGGTTGGGGGCTCTTAAGGTTGGGTTAAAGTACCCTACTGTACACTTCTATTGCTCCCGTCCCCCTCTTTCTGTGCCTTTCTACTTTTGGTCAATAGTTGCTTCTACCCACCCCTTATCTTTCCTCCTTTTTCTTTTCTTTTCTTTCATTTTTTTTTCTCTCTTTCTTTCTTTTTTCCCCTCTTGCTCTTCAATCTTCTCATTCTCTGGTCCTGTACCAAAAGGACTCATCAAAACCCTAGTCCAGAAGCACGGCTATTTAAAGAGCAGGAGGAAGTGAAAGGAAAATTAGGACAAGGAAACAGATAAAAGAAATCATGAGGAAGAACCAGCAGAAAACTCCTGGCATCATGAAAAATCAGTCCAGAGCAAGCCCCCCAAGGGGCTGTGAGGTAGATACTGTACAGGATTCCACCTATAAGGAAATGTTAGAAATGTCAGAAAGGGAATTTAGAATACAAATGATGAAAACAAGCAAGGAAATGAAGGAAGAAATGAAGGAAAATGCTAATAAAGCAGAAAAAGAAATCCAAAAACAGAATCAATTAAGAGAAGAATATAAAAAGGATATGGCAGAGATGAGGGAAATGAAGCAGTCAATTAGGGAACTTAAAGATGCAGGAGAAAGTATCAACAACATATTAGACCATGCAGAAGAAAGAATCTCAGAGGTAGAGGGCAAAGCTCTTGAGATAACTCAGATGCTTAAAGAGGCAGAAAAGAAGAGAGAGAAAGCAGAATGGTCACTGGCGGAATTATGGGACTCTATGAAGCGTTCAAACATACGAGTTATAGGTATCCCAGAAGGGGAAGAAGAAAGCCCCAGGGGAATG